>VSMD01012877.1:0-35952 GCA_008750895.1 Mirza zaza
CAGGCGTCCTCAAACTACTGCCCGAGGGCCACATGCCGCCCGCCGAGGACATTTATCCAGCCCACCGGGTGTTTTTGCCGCCGCTGCCTGTCCTGCTTAGCAGCCGACTGGTCCCAGGCCCGCAGTGCACATGTGTGGAATGTGCGCCGCTCTCTCCAACGGTCTGAGGGACAGTGACCTGGCCCCCTGTTTAAAAAGTTTGAGGACCCCTGCTCTGAATGGTGCTGGCCACGAGCCACATGTGGCTACCGAGTCCACCAAATGTGGCCAATTCAAAGTGAGTGTGCTGTAACTGAGAATTTCAAAGGCTTAGTATGCAAAGAGAAGGTAAGTATCTCATTAAAAATTTTACATTGACTATATGTAGAAAAAATATTTTGGAGAATTGGGTGAAATACTTATGTCTCACCCAATATAAATTAAAAATTATAATTTATATGTATAATACCATCAAATTATGATTAATTTTATCTGCTTGTTAACTTTTTTAAAAAATCAAGATCTTGTATCTGCTTATTACTTTTAAAAATGGTGGCTACCAGAACATTTAACACACCACGTGGGTTGCATCACTCTAGATCCATCTACGTCCCCGGCTGCCTTTGGTCTGTTTTTAGCTTCTGCTAATTCTTCTACCTCAGTTACCGGTGGGACCGGTCAGGCCATCTGCTTTGGACCTTGACATTGAAAAGGTAGTTTACAAAATGAGTGTCATTTCACACTCAGGTGAGCGTGGCCTTCGTCAGGTGCTCATAGGGGACTCAGCAGCTTAATGTCAACGAAGGAGCCTCCTACAGGGTCACGCCTCATTCATTTGACAAACATTTATGCAACGTCTTCTTTATGAGGGACTGTGACGCCAGGTCCTGGGGGCGTGTCTGGGAGGAAAGAATAGTCACAGGCCTTGGGGAGCTTGTAATCTGTCAGGGGCAGCAGACATCGTGATGGACAATTTTGTGTGTCAGCGTGACTGGGCTATGGGGTGCCCAGGCATTTGGTCAAATATTATTCTGGGTGTGTCTGTGAGGGTGTTTTTGGATGAGGTTAGAATTTGGATTGATAGACTGAGCCTGGCAGATTGCTCTAGCCCATCTGTGTGGCCCTTGTCGAGCCAGTTGGAAGCTTGAAGAGAACAAGTACACTGAGTAAGAGGGAACTTTAGCCCCCTGACTGCTGGAGTTGGGACATCGATCCTCTGCCTTTGGGCTGTCATTGACACCATTGATTCTCCTGGTTCTCAGCCCTTCGGATTTGGACTGGAATGACATCAGCTCTCCTGGGGCTTCAGCTTGCCAACTGCAGATCTTGGGGTTTCTCAGCCTCTGTGGTTATGGGAGACACTTACTTGTAATAATCCCTCTCTCTTTCTGTTTCTAACCTGTGCATGTATGCATGTATCTACCCTCTATCTCCTGTAAGTTCTGCTTCTCTTGAGAACTCTGACTACTATAGACATTAAACAAACCATTTATATACCGAGTAATTATATAACTGCTGCCTGGGGGTGTGTGGTTGTAGGGTTTGGTGAAGAGGCATGAAAGTATCTAGGAGCTGATCTAGCCTAACATCCTTAAGGTTACCTTAGACGCTGGCCTTTCCCCAAAGAGTCCTAGTCTACTGGATCATTGCTCACAATCTGGCCACTCTCTTGGGTCCACAGGACAGGAAATGATCCAAGCAGGTCTCTACCCTAAGTCTGATCCACAATGGAAAAGGGTCTCCTTACGCCTTTACCAGTCTTGACTTCAGGTAGGAGGGGCCAGAAAAATGAAATCTGCTCTGTTTTTTAAGTTCCCTTCATTTTCCTTTTATTATTTAAATGTATTTTGATAAAATGCACTAGTGAAAACAAGCATCTTTTGAACCTCTGCCTCTTGGTATTCTGCACATTTCATGGGATTTTGGGCAGCGAAACTGAAAACATCGCCATTCTTTATATATTTCTATACCGTGCCTGCAGTTCTGGGAAGAGTCTTGCATTACTGGTGGAGACGCTGGGGGGGGCGGGGGGAGGTGGCTGTCACATTAGATATGGTGGGAGCATGCTGAGATTCACTTGCATGTCAACCTGGCTATCCACTGTCCATGTGGGCATAGGCAAGTTATTCAAAGTTACCTGACCACAGCTTCCGTGTCTGTACCTCGAGGCTCATACCACGTACCTGGTGGGTTATTGGGAAGATTAAGGATGAAGTATAGAAAGCACCTAGCATCACTCTAGCAGGTAACAGATGCCCAATAAATGCTAGCTATTGCTATTCTTTCTTTCCTTGGTCCTAATCTGGTCAGAAGGACAGAATGTGTATACTTAATTAGAACAATGTTCCGGTTATCTACGACTGCATAACACACCACCCTAAACTTAGGGGCGTAAAACAACTATGTTATTATGTGCACGAGTCCTATGGGTCAGGAATTTGGACAACGAATGCAGGGATGACTTGTTTCTGCTCTACCATGTCTGGCATCTCAGCAGGAGGACTTGAATGGCCAGGGATTGATGTCATCTGGGCTCTTTCATACACATCTGGCTGGGATGACTCAAAAGCTGGGCTCAGCTGGGACCATTGACCTAAGCATCTGTACCTGGCTTCACCATGTGATTTGGGCTTCACAATAATGTAAGTGAGCTCTATGGGCCAGCGTCTCGAGAGGGGGAGTCAGAGTGAGCATTCCAACAGAGCAAGGCAGAAGTTGCAAGGCTTCTTTGACCTTGCCTTGGAAGTCACAAAGTGTTATACCTGCTGCTTCTATTGCTGACAGGTGAGTCGCTAAGGTCAGCCTAGATCAAGGTGAAGCGAACTAGACTAGTGCCAAGGTCATGATGCAGAAGAGCAGGTGGGATAGAAAATACCATTGGCCACAAAGAACAACCTAAATCCTTTAAACTTATTTCTTGGCCTTCTTCTGAAAAAAGAACAGTGTCCTATGCAGTTCTCAAAAGGGAACAATCTTATTATTCATGTCATTGCATCTTTAGAGAATAGGTTTTAGCAACATAGTTGCCTAGGGTTATACTTTAAGTCAAAAGTGAATTAGAGAGGCCTAGGCGAGTGGATTGCTCAAGGTCAGGAGTTCGAAACCAGCCTGAGCTAGACCCCGTCTCTACTAAAAATAGAAAGAAATTAATAGACCAACTTAAAAAATATATATATATACATACAAAAAATTAGCTGGGCATGGTGGCGCATGCCTGTAGTCCCAGCTACTCGGGAGGCTGAGGCAGGAGGATCGCTTGAGCCCAGGAGTTTGAGGTTGCTGTGAGCTAGGCTGATACCACAGCACTCACTCTAGCCTGGGCAACAAAGTGAGACTCTGTTTAAAAAAAAAAAAAAAATGAATTAGACCCTAAAATTTCAGGTATTGACTATATTCAAGATTATAGTGTTTTTCTTTTTCATAACAGCTTTATTGAGATATAGTTTATATACCATACAATATACCTATTTAAAGTGCACAATTCAGTGGTTTTAGTATATTCGCAGAGATGTGCAGCCATCATGACAATCAAGTTTAGCACATTGTCATCACCGGGAAATGAAATACTTAGGAATATAACAAACAGCTGAGTTTCAGCCAATGGCAAGCATCTGGCTTAACCAATCACAGGCAGCCACCGCATCACCCCATGCCCAGGTAAGGCAGATGCTTAACTGCAGTCATTCAGGTGACTTCTCTACTTTGCTTCCCTGTCCAGCCATAAAAACTCACTGCTCACACTGCTGGGTAGAACTCTCTGAACCTCTCCTGGTTCTGAGTGCTGCCTGATTCATGAATCTTTCTTTGCTCAAATAGACTCTGTTAACTTTCATTTGTCTAAAGTTTTCCTGTTAACAGTAATGTGCGGAGAATTATACTCAACTGCAAACATGGCAAGCATATGTTCTGTTAAGTTGCTCAAAATAAGATGGACACACATTTCCAACGTATCAACAGCTCCAAAACGCAAATGCCCTCATCATTCTCTCCTGACTGTTCTCTGAGGACAGAGGTGAGCTTTTAATTAAAGTGATTTAATTCTTCCTCCCAACACCCCTGGGGGGATGGTAGTATAGGAGAAGCACTCGGGAGAGTCAGGTTTTACTGAAATCAGCATCTGGAAAATTGGAACTGAAATACTCAAATTCTCCCTCCGACACCCAAAAACCCTCGATGCGGGAGATCTTGCTTAGTCACCTCCGATTTGGAACTGGAGTTTGCATTTGATCACACCTAGTGATGGCATGTGGTGGTGTCGCCCTCTGAGCTCCTTTCCAGGGTCAGCACGTTTGACCCTAAAAGCACGAGGCCAACTTTACTGTGACGCCACAGACGAAGAAACAGCTCAGAGAAGCAGCCAGCAGACTGAAGTCCCAAACCCTCTTTGTGTGCACGTCACAGATCTGTGAGGCTGAGTGACCCTGGACGCGAGGACGGCCACCCCCACCGTTCTAGACCCCAGAGCCCTGTCTGCTCTTTGCTTTTTTTTTTTTTTTGCCCATGGGAGGGCTTCTCTTTTTAGATGGAAAAAAATCCCAAACCTATCACCAGAACCCCAAAACACAAAACACGTGCTCATTTTCCCCAGTGCCGGTGTGAGCCTGCCAGGCCTGAGAAACCAGGGACTTTGGGTGGCGACAGCCCCGCCAGCCCAGGGGCCGGCCCGGCGGGCGGCGCACTCCCGGGCCTGCCCGCGAGATGGCAGCATGGCGCAGCCGATGCCGCCCGCCGGGCCGCGCGCCGCTCTCCCCTCCCCCCCCCCCCCCCCGCGGGGGCCCCCNCCCCCCCCCCCCCCCCCCCCCCCCCCCCCGCCGCGGTGGCCCGCGCCCCGCGCCCGGCGGGTCCCCGCAGCTCCGAAGCCACAGCAGGGGGCGGCTCAGGCTCGAGCGGCTCCGCGGCTCCGCGCACGGCCGTCGCTTGGGATCGCCGGTCCGGCCCCGCTCCGCGCCCCGAGCAGAAGTGCGGGGAAGGACGAGCGTCCCCGTCCGAGCGGTGTCACCGCCCGCCCCCTGCTCCTCCTGTGCGGCGGGCGCCACCGTCAGAGACCCGCCGCCCGCCGCGGCTCCTCCCCCGCGCGCCCTGCGGTCCCGACCGTCGCCGGCAGAGGGCGCCGTCGCCTCGCTGCGGGCCGGTCCTGCGCGGTCCGCGTCCTACGCGTGACCTTGGGGCCCGCGCCTGCCGCAGGTGGCCCTTTCCCCCCTCCCCGGCTATCTGGGCGCCTTCGCGGCGTTCCAGACCCCGCCCTCCCCGCGTCCCCTTGGTCCCCAGGTCGCAACCCCCCCCCCCAGCAGGTGGCTCCCCCACGCCCTGCCCTTGTTCGATCCTTCTAGAACTCTGTCCCGCCCTGGCTGGGTTCTGGTTCAGAGTCACCTCTCCCTCTGGCTGTTTCTTTTTGTTGTTCAGGAGTTTCCTTCCTTTGCCGATCCTCTAAATGTCCCTGGCCCCGGGATTCTCTTTTTTGATCTATTTGTCGCTCCCCTCCCCGCCCCCCAGGTGACCCTGGGTGTGTCCACGGAGCCCCCAAACCGCCACCGTCTCCCGCGTGTCCTGATCGCCCATCCCGACGGCAGCCACATGTTTATCTCCAGCCCAGATTTCTCTTTGGAGCTGCAGACCTATTTCTTTGTTTTGCCAGGCTAACATAGGGGCTGCTTGGAAATAATGCTTGGAAAGTCGCCATGGTCTCGGGGCTGTCCCATTGAGGGTGTTGGGCGATTCTTGTCTTCTGTCTTGCAGCGCTGCGAATAGCAGTGCTTTACTTCCCGCCAGCTGCTACTCGTCTCTCGAGCCTTGTCCAAACTCAAGAAAATGTCTTTATCTAGTGCTTGCCTAGAGATGCAGTCACTGAACCCAACCCACACCCTGCCAAGGGACCCCCACCTGGCCACCCGGCCTGAGTCATCTTGGTATCCCTGGCTCTGGTTGGACTGAGGCAGGATAAGGGACTCAGAGGCCACAAAAAAGGGCTGGCAGTGAGCTGATCAGAGTCTTCCTTTGAGATTTGGGGACTGGAACACTGAAAAGAATGGTCTAGACAACATATGGAGAGCTGAGCTGAAAAGTCACGTGGGTCAAGCAGGGGACATGCAAAAGCTGAGTGAAGGAGGAAGATGAGCGAGGACAGAGGTAGCAGAAAGGGCTCCATGCCCCCGACAACCCCCCCACCCCCCCAGGCTCCAGCTTCAGTTTCTCAAGAAACCCACAGTCCTCTCTGCTCTTGGCTTCTGAAGGTTTTTCTGTATTCACTCGATAACCTCTTTACCTTGAGCCAGTCCAGCATTGTAGCCAATTCACGAAGAGAGGAGGCTACTAGGAAAGAAAGGGAAGACGAGGGCAGACAAGATCAGCAGGACTGAGCAGGCCCCCCTGCCGGGCTGGCAGAGCCGGGAGGGTGGTGGTGGCGGTTGGTGGCTGTCGAGGCAGAGAGGTTCAAGGCCCCTCTGTGGGATTCACCACTTCCCTGCTGAGAAACCCCCTGTCCACCTACCGCTGCATCTTAGCCGGTTGGGCAGCCGTGGCTCCAAAAGCCAAATGCTTTTTGCAAGTGTCACTCGGCTGGTGGCATGGGGTAATACCAAAAGACACAGCAACGTCAAACATTTATGGGATGCATGTTTCAGGGGGAGGCACTGATGTGGGAAATAGAAACGACTCAGATATGGTCCCTATCTGCAAGGAACCCACCAAGCTTCAGGGCACATAAGCACCTAGATGTAGCACAGGCAGTAAAATAGAATTACGTGCAAAATGCTGCAGGAACACAAGGGAAGGGAAAATTAATTCTACCTTTCATGAGGGTGGGAAGGACACAGGGAGACCTTCAAAAGGGCGGTGACTTTTGAGCTAGACCTTGCAGGATGAGTAGGAGTTTGTCAGGCAGAGAAGAGGAATTTGCATTTCAGGGCATGAGAGAGGAAAGGCTCAAAGGAGCACAAGGGCGTGGGGAAAATTTTAGAATTGCGGTGCATACTCAAGTAGGTGTGTATTTTGTCGCCAGGGGGTGGCGGAGGAGGGTGTCAGTGGCAGCAGACGACAGGGAAAAGGGAAGAAAGAAGGAAGAACGTGAAGGACCTCAAAGATCACCATTAGGAGCTTGAATTCATCCTGGGGACACCGTGGAGGGCAGAGACTTTTCATCAGGGAGTGTTGGCACTGGCTGATTTGGAAGGACAGCTGGAGACTGAATGGAGCACGCGGGAGGGTGGAGGGAGAGGAACCATCCCAGCAGGATTCGGTCTCAGCTGCGTCTCCAGCGATATCCTGTGGCCAAGAGGAGAACCAGGGGGTGGTACATTTTAATCGATTGGGACCACTGTCTTCAAGGAGGGCTGACAGCTTCAATGCACGCTGGGTCAATGCAGCACAGAGGGTCCCATTGCTGTGGACACGGGCCGCTGTGTCCACCCGTCCGTTCCGCAGACTTTCATGAATGTCACTGAGGGCCAGGTTCCTATCGGCGGAGGGTTGGCCCCACTGCGCCCAGCAGATGTCGCATCCGAGGATGCTCAAGTCCTTTATATAACACGGCGCAGTGCACTTGGCCTCCAAACCCTCCAATCCTGCATCTGCAGATTCACCAGCCAGGGATGGGAAACGGACACGTTCAGCCTCGGGATGTGGAATCCGCCCTACAATGGCCGACTGCATAGGCTGCTGCCAGGCGTAACACAGTGGCAAAGCAGTCACTGTCCTTGTCGCTATGCAGTCTAATTGTTGAGTGACGGACAGCTACTGATCAGATAATTTCATGACCTGATGCATGCTTTTCCCACTTGGAAGGAACAGAATGCAGTGCTGGGAAAGTGTATCGCAAAGAACTCACTCCAGTCTCAGTTTTAGTTGAGATGCAAAGTACTGTTGGGAGTTGCCGGCCGTCCAAGAAGAGGCTGAGATGAGCTGCTGAGAGAGAAAGGATCCAAGCCCAGTGCACCTTTTCCCCTCTGTCCCCAGCTGTGTGTAAGTCAAGTATTTGTTGCGGGAGAATAGGCCAGTTAAACCTGAATGACACAAAACCGGGGCGGGGACATGGAAAATCTGGATTGCAGAACCAAGATCCAAAAATATCTCGCAGGTCTAAACAAAAAGTGATTGGAATGAAATGTGAAGCTTAACATTTAAGGTTAAAGTTTTAATTGACTTTCAAAGCTTTTTTGTATAAGGATGTTTATCACTGCATATTTTTAATAGCGAAAAAATGGGAAAAATGAAATATCCAACTACAAGGAAATGATTAAATATCCTGTGTATGCAAAAATGAGAGCATTAACACTGAAGTCAGATGACTTACGTTCAAATATTAGCTTCTTTTACTTTACCAGCATGTCATTGGACAAGTTATATAACGTCTTTATGCCTCAGTTTCCTAACCTAGAATATACCACCTTGAATAGTAGGTGCTACATAAACACTACCTCAGTGTTACCCATTGTTATTACCTGCTAGTATTATGTTTTCAAATATGTCTAATGTCATTAGAAAATGCTTGGTATATAATCTTAAGTGGGGAAAAACAGCATAATGAAGTTTAATCCCATTTTATTACAAGTTATGTGTTTGTGTTTTATTTATTTTATTTATTTATTTTTTTGAGACAGAGTCTCGCTTTGTTACCCAGGCTAGAGTGAGTGCCATGGCATCAGCCTAGCTCACAGCAACCTCCAACTCCTGGGCTCAAGCGATCCTCCTGCCTCAGCCTCCCGACTAGCTAGGACTACAGGCATGCACCACCATGCCCGGCTCATTTTTTTCTATATATATTAGTTGACCAATTAATTTCTTTCTATTTATAGTAGAGACGGGGTCTCACTCAGGCTGGTTTTGAACTCCTGACCTCGAGCAATCCGCCCGCCTCGGCCTCCCAGAGGGCTAGGATTACAGGCGTGAGCCACTGCGCCCGGCCTTATGTGCTTGTGTTTTAGTATAGCTTATGTCTTCTGCTTTATCAACTTGGGTGTGAGCTATGTCTCTAGATGTCTCCAGCGAACTGAGTCCTTGATTTCTTCTTCCAAGCACGATGAGAACCATCCCCTGGGCAGCTGTGACAGCACAGAGTAGTGGCCAAGGCTGGTGGCCAACTGCTTTCCCCAGTTTCCATGATGGGAGCGTGCATGGACTCAGTGCATGGACCCTTCTCTTCCCCCCCCTGGGCTCCTTTCTGTGATATATTTAAGGCTTCTCTGTCCCAGTTGATTCAGGCTAAAGTCACTTGTGGAGAGAGCACTGGAAAATCCGATGGGTCCACCGTGGGCTGCATTTGCTGTTGTTCTCCAACACACGCGTGAGTGGTGAAAGCTGTTGGCCATGCAGCCAACACAGGACAACACAAGCTGTCCCTGTGTGTGCTGTCATAGCTGGTCAGGGGATTGATTGTTCCCATGGTGCTGCAAAGAGATTTCTTCTCATTGTTCTATGCCAACAAGGCCCTGGGCTCCCAATGTTGCAGCTTCTTAGTTTGCCCCCATGCATGTTATTTCAAACCATGCCCACAGGTCTGCAGTGGCAGCTATGGGAGAAGGTTCCAGTCTTGGCAATGTGCCATGCCTAAAACACCTTTCCCGCTAACACCAACGACTTAGTAAGCCAGGCTCGTGTGTGAGACCGACTGAACTCATCAGAGATGTTTGAAAACTTGTGAACCTAAGGAGAAGCAGTCGGGGGGGGTCTTGATTTCTTTCCTCTAGGAAGCTTCTAGGCCCCTTCTCAAATTGGCTCAACCACTTCCCAGTGACATTTGGCTTTGGTACCAGGGGATAGCCTTGTCGAGAAAAACATGGCCCCATGACTACCATTCTTGCCTCTGAACAATGGGTGCCTCTGCCTTAAATTCATAAGACTAAAAGAAACCGTCCATGTGATTGTTTCCAGAACAAAAACGTGTCCCAAGATGACTTGTTAGACATGGAAGTGGCTGGCAACTTTTAACTTGCAGATTTTCTTGCTAACAAAAAATTTAAAAATTCCCTCTCATCAGGGACCCTGCTACATATTCATGAAAAAGAAATTGACTAGCAAGAACTATATCATAGTATTAGCCATGCTTACCTTTGGGTGGTGGGATTCCGGTGGATTATTTTGTTTTTTTATTTTCTTACGTTTTTCAGATTTTTGGCAATGAATATGTATTGCTTTCACAGTGAGAACCATTGATCTTGCCAATAAGTTTACTTAAGAAAACCCAGTCATTTGAACGAATAACAGATGGGGAGATGAGTGTGAATTTTTGCTTGTGACTTAGACCTGTCCCAGTTGTTCCAAATGACAAGTCTGTCCTCAGCAGGCAGATCAGACTCTCCCAGTACCAGTGAGAGGCCAGTGGGTCTCTGACACACCAGTTCTGTACTGCTACACAGAAGGGCCTTTGGAATTAACCTTTGGGTTGGGCTCCGAGGTCAAAGTCCTCCTCATAATATGCTTAAAAAAAAAAAAAGTCCTCCAACAAGGCTACTGGTCACGGCCACCCTTCCCAAAGGTGTGTGTAGGGTCCCCAAGATCACCTTTTAGGTTTGATGGTTCACTAGAAGGATTCCTAGAACTCAGAAAAGCTGTTATAGTCACAGTCATGGTTTATACAGCAAAAGATAACAGGTCAAAATCAACAAAGGAAAAAGGCGTATTGGGTAGAATCTGAGAGAAAGCGGGCATGAGCTTCCAGTTGTCCTCACCCGGGGGGGGGTGTCACATAAGTGGCACTTATTCCTACAGGACCTGTGATGACAGCATGCGTGAAGGATTGCTAAGTTGAACCTTGGTGTCCAGCGTTTTTGTGATGGGTCAGTCGCACAGGCAAAGAACACTCACGTGACCGACCTTGGCCGTGAAATTTCCAGCCTACCCAGAGGTGAAACTGACAGAGCGTGGTCCAGGGCCCCAGGTGAACGAAAACAGCATTTGTCACACATCACGTTCTCGTGAACCGCCGGGTCCCAGGTACACAAGGACACTCTTCTAAAGCAGGATGTTCCCAGGGCTTACAGGTTATCCCCCGGGAGCT
The DNA here is from genome assembly GCA_008750895.1 of Mirza zaza. Lineage (NCBI taxonomy): Eukaryota > Metazoa > Chordata > Mammalia > Primates > Cheirogaleidae > Mirza > Mirza zaza. The sequence goes on from VSMD01012877.1 coordinate 10,970, forward strand.
GGTTGGGGCCAGTTCTCCTTTTGGAACGGTGGGGTTCAAGCACCCCAAGCCTGCTGTGTTAACCTCTTTCTTTCTGCACAAGAGGTCAGGCCCGCTAGCTTGGGCCTTGTTCCCTCTGCCTGTATCTCTTGGGTACTTAGAGTTTTCCTGTTTTTCTTTTCTTTCTTTCTTTTTTTTTTTTTGAGACAGAGCCTCGCTTTGTTGCCCAGGCCAGAGTGAGTGCCATGTCGTCAGCCTAGCTCACAGCAACCTCAAACTCCTGGGCTCAAGCGATCCTCCTGCCTCAGCCTCCCGAGTAGCTGGGACCACAGGCATGCGCCACCATGCCCGGCTAATTTTTTTCTATATATATTAGTTGGCCAATTAATTTCTTTCCATTTATAGTAGAGATGGGGTCTCGCTCTTGCTCAGGCTGGTTTCTAACTCCAGATCTTGAGCTATCCTCCCTCCTCGGCCTCCCAGAGTGCTAGGATTACAGGTGTGAGCCACCGCACTTGGCCTGAATTTCCCTGTTTTTCATCATTTTCTGTATCATGGGCCCTGAGGCCCATGGCTTTATACACTTGCGGAGACACGAAGACAGACCTCCATGCAGAACTTTGGGCTGGCTTGACATTTTCATAGTCAATGTTTTGTACCTAAGGGGCTGTGTCCCTGTTCCACTCTCCCTATGAGGTCTTCCTGAGTCACCTTGGCCGTGCACCTGCTCTATTAGAGTGTGGACCACTGATGGCCTCTCCTGGGGCCACAGCCCTGCCCACACAGCCCTGACCCACCCCAGCCTGGTCCAGCCCCTTTCTCCCACCTTGCAAAGGACCCTATTCCCCTGCTGGGTGCAAATCTTTAACACACGTGAAGGTAGAGTCTGGGGATTTTGGTTGACCACAAGTATAAAGGACAGAACAGGGTCAGAACAGTCATTAAGAAACTACTAGGCGGTATGGCATACTGGGAAGAGTGACAGCTTTGGTGGCCAGCAGAGCTGAATCTGAATCCCTGCCTAGCTGTCTTCTAGCTCTGTGTCCTTGAGCCAACTGTTTGCTCTCTAAGGTTCAATTTTTTTCATCTGTGCAATGGGAATATCAAAATGGGCCATGGTTAGGATTAGAAATAATGCATGCAAAGTGGCTAGTCCAGTGTCTGGCATGTGGTGGGCCGTAATGGATGGTAGTTGCAGCTAATGTTAGTAGTCACCGCTAAGATGGTTTGGCTGTATCCACAGAGTAGGTCAAAAAACGTCAAAGAAAGTAGTTGACACCCTGCTCAACCTCATCCGGGAAAGCACGTTCAGTTCGAGGCACTCAACTCCAGGGTGTGCGTATGTGTGACTGAACATTTGGAGTATTCCCACGGTGGTGGTCAGGAAGGCAAAGATTCTGGAAAACGTCAAAGGAAGGAAATAGGATATTTAGCTTGAGAAAGAGAAAGCTTAGCTTGAACTGCCTTTAAATATTTGCTGGGTTACCACGTAGAAGTGGAATTAGACACAAAGGACGTAACCGGACCCAATGGGGAAAGTTTAGGAAGCCAAAGCCTGCAAGAAACAATTCTAGGCGTGTAATGGCTGCTGTCTAGAGCTGTCCAGCAGTAGATGAGGCTGCCTCTGAATTGTCCCTGCCCTGCAGTTACACCTTGGAAGATGCATGACTAGTGGGCTCACTGGGAAGATTTCTGCTTTGGATGGGAGCCTGGCAGAGGGTGAACTCCAAACCTCCTTTGTCTTCAGTGGCTGTCTTGCTCATTTTTCTTCTTAAGATCCTGTAGGAGGCACCACTCATAAAAACTCCTTGGTATTAAACACCATTATAACTTTGGAAGAGCTGCAGACACCCACGGCATGTAAAAAACGAAGGTCTCCTATCCTACACCTAGTTCTCAGTCCAGAATGAAATTTTAACTTGGTTCGGGAGAGGGAGTCCCAGGGAGCGTTTCTCTTTCGAATGATTAAAGTCTTCAGATCCATCTGGGCTCATTCATTTTAACTATTCCATTTCCCAAGAATATCATCTCATTACTTTTTCAATGACCCAATATTTTCAGCACAAGTGAATGAGTCCAGAAAGTCATTTCAGCCATTGATTATTTTTGGTAACCTTCTGATCTGTTCTGAATCCCTTTCCTGTTAATTTCCATTTATGTCCTCCTGTCTTGTCATCTGTTCCAAGCTGAAAATAGTAACTTGGCTTGACCTTATTATCTACCATTTAAGATTTTATAGTCTTTGGTTAAATCTCATCTTAATAAGTGTTCCTAGGCTATAGATTGTAGTTCTTTCTTTTCTTTTCTTTCTTTCTTTCTTTCTTTCTTTCTTTCTTTCTTTCTTTCTTTCTTTCTTTCTTTCTTTCTTTCTTCTTTAAAGGCTGCTCTTTGCAGCTCACATCTGTTGTCACAAGACCAACTTTACTGCTCTTTTCTGAGTATGCCAAAATCTCACTTCATCTTTTTGATTAGAGCTGGCTTCACTGTCTTAGTCTTAATAAGACATATGTCTTAATAAGACATATCTGTTTGCTTAGAAACAAAGAACACCTCCTCTTTAGCCTGGAACTGCTTCCCAATTCTGTTTCTGAATATACCCCAAATCCTATTTTCATGGGATTTAACATGCCGCTTGGTAGGGCAACATACTAAACGGTGTTAATTAAATCTTGATGTGGCTGAATTTATCTGCTTCTTCTTTCGTAGGAGTAAATTTTGATGTAGGAAAATTTGGGGCAGCAAGAGAACTCTGGGGGTTTTCTTGGCCACATACTATATATATTTTTGCAAATATTTATTGAATGTCTGCATGTGATTGGCAGTAGAATATTGCAAAAAAACATGAAAAAGACACAATAGTTGACCTCCAGGACCTGCTATGCAGGGGTGTGGAGTATACTTTAGATTTTGAGAAGAACAGGATCTGGGGGGCCCAAAGGAGTCTCATATTCAGAAGTGGGGAAAAGAGAGACAGAAAGTGCTAGAAAGAAGTAATTTTATTCCAGCTCTCTTGGATGCTTTCATTTTTCATTGATGAATCAGGGTTTCTTTAGATTTTCAATTACCTTTCTAGTGTGTCTGTGCCTGGTTGAGCCTTACTCAAAACCCATCCAGTGCTCCCAGGTTTGGGCACACTTCTGATGCATGTCCTCAGGCCTTGTCTTTGTTGGCAAATCCAATTTAAGAGGAGGCAGCAAATCAACAGGAAAGGAAAAGAATTCTCTTTCTTTTTTTTTTTTTTGACAGAGTCTCACTCTGTTACCCGGGCTAGAGTGAGTGCTGTGGCGTCAGCCTAGCTCACAGCAACCTCAGACTCCTGGGCTCAAGCGATCCTCCTGCCTCAGCCTCCCAAGTAGCTGGGACTACAGGCATGCGCCACCATGCCCGGCTAATTTTTTCTATATATATTAGCTGGCCAATTAATTTCTTTCTATTTTTAGTAGAGACGGGGTCTCACTCTTCCTCAGGCTGATCCCGAACTCCTGTCCTTGAGATATCCTCCCGCCTCGGCCTCCCAGAGTGCTAGGATGACAGGCGTGAGCCACCACGTCCGGCCCAGATATTAGAAATTAGGAATTACATTTTCTTTTCCATTTTTTATGCTTAGAAGAGATTCAGTGAAGATGATGTATAAAAATGTGGAGAAAATTAAAGATCAACCAGAACTTTCTCCAGAGGCAATCATTGTGGAAAGGAAATGTATTTACTTTTGATCCTGTTTATATGTAGGTATATATTAAAAGCAAAATTGGGAATCATACTTTTATATACTGTTTTGTGACTTGCTTTTTCACTTAAACTGTATTAAGGAGACTTCCACAAATCTTTCAATATTCTTTGATAACATGATATGTAATGGATTAGAGTATTCTGTTATAAAAATATTATAGGCTGGGCAAGGTGGCTCATGCCTATAATCCTAGCACTCTGGGAGGCCGAGACGGGAGGATTGCTCAAGGTCAGGAGTTCAAAACCAGCCTGAGCAAGAGCGAGACCCCATCTCTACTATAAATAGAAAGAAATTAATTGCCCAACTAATATATATAGAAAAAATTAGCCAGGCATGGTGGCGCATGCCTGTAGTCCCAGCTACTCGGGAGGCTGAGGCAGGAGGATTGGTTGAGCCCAGGTTGCTGTGAGCTAGGCTGACGCCACAGCACTCACTCTAGCCTGGGCAACAAAGCAAGACTCTGTCTCAAAAAAATATATATATATATATTTTATAATTTATTTAGTCAACTAATGATTTTCTGGACTTTTAGGTTGTTTCCAGTCTTTTACTCTTGTTACAGAATCCTTTAATGAATACTCTTCTTATTAATTTGCCTGTGCATTTCCTATCCCTTTACAAAATACGGTGCTAGAAGTGGAGTTACAGAGTTAAAGATTGTGGACCTTTAAAACTTTTATTACTAAATTAGTTTTCGGAAAGTTTATGCCAAATGGCAGTTTCAGCAAGAGCATAAGAGAATGCCAATGTCCCTGCATCTTATTCAACATTGCGTGTTATTATTAAAAAAAACTATTTTACCAGTTCATTTCTATTACAAATAATATGCAATGATATGTCTGCACACTGAGTATTAGCATCTGAAATTTGAGGTCTAAAGATTCCAGAGCCCAGTTTTCACAACACACTCTGTCTAAATGGCGGATGTGAAAGGGCTTTGTTGACTGCAGCGAGCAACGCTGATATGAGACTTTTATTGTGATTGTCATGCCCAGAGTGAGGTCAGTAGAGTTAGACTGCTGCTCACATGCTGTCTGGTGCAGTCAAAAGAGTACTGACTTTGCCTGAAGTCCTTGCTCCATTATGTACTAGGTATGTAACTGTATTAGTCTGCTTGGGCTGCTGTAACAAAAATGTCACAGGCTGGGTGGCTTAAACAACAGAAAGTTATTTCTCATGGTTCTGGGTGCTGGGAAGTCCAAGATCAAGGTGCTGGCTGGCTCCATTCCTGGTGAGGGCGTGCTTCCTGTTTTGCAGATGGACCTCACATGGAGGAGATGGTATTTCTTGTGTGTCTTCTTATAAAGGCACAAATCCTATTTAGGAGGGCTTCACCCCTATGACTTAGTTACCCCCTCAAAGGCCTCACCTCCAAATACCATCATATTGCGAATTAGGACTTCAACATACGGAATCGGGGTGGTGGCACAAACATTCAGGCTATGGCAGCAACCTTGGGCAATTTATTTAACATTCCAGAGCCTCAGTTTCTCCTTTTGTAAACAGGGAGAATAACGAGTGCTCAGAGGGTTGTTGTGAGAATGACGTTATAAGTGGTAGTTCCGCAACTGCCGAAAGGCGATCACTCTTCATGTTTCTGGATATTACTTAGAAGGGTCATATGTTTATTTATTTATTTTTTGAGACAGAGTCTCACTCTGTTGCCCGGGCTAGAGTGCCATTGCATCAGCCTAGCTCACAGCAACCTCAAACTCCTGGGCTCAAGAGATCCTCCTGCCTCAGCCTCCTGAGTGGCTGGACTGCAGGCATGTGCCACCATGCCCGGCTAATTTTTTCTATATATTTTTAGTTGGCCAATTAATTTCTTTCTATTTTTAGTAGAGATGGGGTCTTGCTCTTGCTCAGGCTGGTTTCGAACTTCTGACCTTGAGTGATCCTCCCGCCTCGGCCTCCCAGAGTGCTAGGATTACAGGCATGAGCCACCGCTCCTGTCCTGATATGTTTAGAAACCAAATGGAGTCCAACCCTGCACAAATAAAGCTTTTAAAAATTATTGAGAAATGCATCCATGCACCCCCACCCCCCAACTGAGCCAATATAAGAACAAGAAAAGGGGACAGGAATTTCAGCCTTTGTTGACAGATGTGCCCTAAAAAGGTGGCAGGGGCACACTGGTTCATTATCATTGTCTTTTCTGCTACAAGTCTTATTTTTTCTTTTATTATTGATTTTCCAAGATGCAGAAGAATCTCGAATTTTGTTTCTCCCATCCTTTGTGAACACCGCTAACAGGCACACAGAACATGATTTCAATTTCCATGTTCATTTCAGAACCACACCCCTGACTACCACTTAAACATTCTTTCCTAAAACTTCATTTGGACCTTACCCCAGGATGGGATTTGAAGCTTATTGTCCAAATTCCGATCCTTTCCCATTTCTGCTGTCCAGAACCTCGTGCCTTGTCTCTGTTTTCAGACGCCTCGGCCGTGGCTGACTCCAAAAACATTTCCCGTCCTCAAGTCTCGGCTCCATGGGTTACCTCTTTCCCTGATCATTTCTCATTTCTTACCGTGAAAATCTTTTCTTTCTCTCTTTATGGCTTCCTGAGACCTGAAAAATGGAGGTAATTGAAATTTGGTAATTACGATGACAAGGAAACGACTTTTGTGAAATGCAGAGTTGAAAATGCCGGAGTTTCCTGCTGTTTAGATCTAACTGTCTTAGCCTTGCTTTTGCAGATACCACTGTGGGGACCGATCTGAGTGTACCCTGATCTAAGTGTACCCCGATCTGAGTGTACCCTGACCTAGTGGCCCAGCCTGGGAAGATTGCAAACAGCTTTCGCACACGGGTGACTTCTATCACCCTATCACCCAGGGTCTGGGGGTGGTGAGTCAACGTTACCACGTTCAGGTTCAGCCGGGCCCCTTCTGAGCTTCTTAACCCCACATGGAAACTGTGTCACCCCCACACTCTGGACCCCACGCTGGGGATGGTCCCACGCTGCAGCCAGGTTTTGGCGTCAGGTAGCTGGACTCGTGGAGTTGGGGTAGGGCGTGGCATTTCTTCTCTGCCAGGTGACGGGGCTGTCACCTTCCACAGGCTGCTCATGGCAGTTCTCCACCCATCCCTGAAGCGGGGACTTCCAAAGGCCCCACCTGATCTGTGATGAAGGGCTTTGGATTCTGCAAAAGGGAGCCGTGGATGTCCTAGCACGTGTGAACATCCTGCTTCCTGGCACGTGTCTAGGCCACCGCTTAAACACCCTGCGCCAATGCATGGTGAAAAAAGATCTGCTCAGACCTGCTTTCGGGAGGACAGTGGTGACATCATTAGAGCAGCTGCAGAGCAGAAGGAGGGGCCCCCAGGTGCACAGAAGGCAGCCCGCTCGCCTGTTATCCTTTCGGGGACTTTGCTTTCTGTTTTGTTTAGTTTTGTTTTTGTCTGGCGGGCTCCAAAAGAGACTGTCCTACTTTCCGCAGGAACCGTCCCTCTAACATTTTAAGAAATTAAATCTCTGGGGAAAAACCCACAAAAACCCTCTCTTTGAGAGGGCTTGTAATAGCTCCTTGATCACATGCTGTGCATGCCAATTTGTAGCAGAGAAATATTACGGAAGTTGGGAGTCAAAGTTGGGACGCACAGCCATTGCTTAAAGAGGGATGGATGCTTGGGGACAATGATCTTCCCCCTTCCCCAATCCCCGAGGACCCCCCGGCATTTGTTCATTCTGGAGAGAATGTGTCTGCTAGGCTCTTACTCCTACCTGCCAGGAAGAGCCCGGCCCATTTGTCGTCTTCTGTATTCAGAAAGTGATGACAATTTCTCCAAGAGCCAACAGGGCTGGGAGAGTGTGATCGAACTTCCGGTAATCAGAACTGCCTTTGGGAGGAGGAGGAGGGTCTCCATCCGCAGGTATCTCTCTATTGCCAGTCTGCAGGAATGCCCACCCAAATCAACAACATGCTCCCCTGGAGATATCCTTTTGAAAGTGTCCTATATCACATTGTAGGGAAGGGCAGATGAAAAGACAAAAGCATTTGGCTCCAAATTTCAAATGATCTTTCCTTAGATTTTAGACTTTGCCTACAACATTGGTCTGAGGCCCAAAGCACATCTTCAAGGCCTCTTACATACCATAATATCCTCCTCCTTGATCGAGGGGGTCTCTTTACTGCCTGTCCCCCAAACCCCTTTCTGAGATTCTATTGTGCCTTCCCTCCAATGCTTGGCTAGTGTGTCATGTCCTGGCCAGCTAAAATGTTACCTGATGTGAGGATGTTCTCATTGGGGTATATTTGCATTTTAATAGGTGGCTTGAATATGGAAAAGCTTCATGCTAAAGCTGCAAAGTCTGGGGGGAAAGACAGGCAATTCTGGATGGGGTTGGGGGCTGAGAAGGGGAACATACGGGAGGCCAGCGACATTATCAAAGCCTACTATCTGTACGCCATGGAACTTGTCCTTCTGGTCTCTCTTTTCTTCTGTCCGCAAACTTCAGAGTGTGTGGCACCTCACATGCTCTCGTGGGGCAGGAAGGAAGCCTTTCATAGGCAGGTAGGAAATAGGACTGAACGGTCCTAGCCGGAACATGTCAACTGGTCTGTTGAGTTAAAAAAAAAAAATCTGTGCATCTAATTGTTCTTGTTGATCTAGCTCAGCTGATCAGCTCTATGGAAGCAATGGAATCACTGTACTCCAGTGCAGTAAAACTTTTGATTTACAGTTATTAATAAATCAACAGTTGTCGTGTTGGTAGGATTGGAAGAAACTTCTCAAGTTCTATGTGGCGGAAGAGCACAGGGTAGAAGGAGTCCCCTTGGACAAGCCTGGCTGCCCTGTCCCTTTAGTTTAAATAAATTTAAGCTGATTTCTTTTAAAAATGCAAGGTGAAATTTGGCTTTGGGATTTGGGGAGGTGATTTCTTTTTCTTTTACTTTTTTTTTTTTTTTTTGAGACAAGAGTCTCACTCTGTTGCCCAGGCTAGAATGCCGTGGCATCAGCCTAGCTCACAGCAACCTCCAACTCCTGGCCTCAAGCGATCCTCCTGCCTCAGCCTCCCAAGTAGCTGGGACTACAGGCATGCACCACCATGCCTGGCTAATTTTTTCTATGCATTTTTACTAGGCCAATTAATTTCTTTCTATTTTTAGTAGAAATGAGGTCTTGCTCTTGCTTAGGCTGGTCTTGAACTCCTGACCTTGACCAATCCGCCTGCCTCGGCTTCCCAGAGAGCTAGGATGACAGGTGTGAGCCATCGCGCCTGGACGGAAGCTGATTTCTTAATGTGGACTCTGAGAAGTCAAAGACGAATAAAAGGTGATTCTTTCTGTTCCTAAGCCGGGGAGGAAATAGGAGCTGCAATGGGAGCCCAGAGTCCTCAGTGCCCATGCTAGAGTATTGTCGGATATAGCAATTAAAAATATAGAATGCCCCATTAAGTTTGAATTTCTAATCAACAATGAATACATTTTTAGTATGAGTATGTCCCATGTGATTTTTGGGGACATATTTATAAAAAACTTATTATTTATCTGAATTCAGATTTAACTGGATGTCCTGTGTTTTATCTGGCAACCTGGTACCATACGGGGCTTTTGCAATTCCTTGTATATGTTGCTAAAAATAATATTTTTAAAGGTAAAATCATAACTCGTACAAATATCAAATGAACATGTGTCAAAGATTTGTTAGCTAATTAATGAGAGAACCAGTAAGAAGTCACAACTGACTCAAAGAAAAACTCACTCGCCCACATACACACATACATACACATGTATATACAAGCAAGAAATGCTGAACTGGATTTGTTAATAGATGCAAAACTAACTGCATTCCCAGGGCAATAATCAGTTGCATTCCACTGGGCAAAATTAATTTGCATTTCTATGGACGAGAATCATTTGGATTACTCTCAGTTTTCTTGCAATAGTTGGAAAGTAGGTCAAAGATAATGAATGGCACAGAATAACCAGGAAGGGTGTGTTAGAGCTTCCAGGAATCACTTTTGCCTATTTCAAAGGCTTTCACGATTGACACATTTGACAATGTCATTCTTCCTCCTGTCTCAGGGCCTTTGCACATGATGGTTCCTACACTCCTTCAGTTATCTTGTACTTAACCGTTTACACTATGGGAGACCAGAATATGCCACCCCAACATATGCGAGTTTGGCACGAGGATTGTTGAGTTGAAGGCAGATAAGAAGAAACAGATGCAGGAAAGCTCTCTGCCCTTCCTCTATTTTCTTAAAATCAGGACATAGATTTACAAAGACAAAAGATATTCTGCCTCCTCTTTCTACCAGGGAGAATCAAGGTCAACCACCGAAGACAACTTTAGACCCTATGGGTCTGGAGATGGAACCAGAGGAAACTACATTAACAAGCTTTACTAACTCTCCTTTATCTGCCAGTCAATTGCCTTCCTACGAGTCACTGCCCCTAAAGACTCAAAGTTCTTTTCATTTGTTTTGTTACTCATCGAAAAATTTATTGTTATTTGTTGAAGTTGCTGCATAAGCTGGTATTCGAAGCCATCTCTTTGACAGTCTCTCACTCCCTGGGGATCTCCCATGTATATATGAAATATACCTGTTAATAAATTTCTGTTAGTTTTTCTCTTGTTAACCTTTCTCCCCCCTTTTTTTTGTCATAGAGTCTTTTCCAACTAAGAACTGTGAGTTGAGAAGACCATTATTTTTTCTCCCTAACAATCTCTTATCTCAGACACCATTACCTCTGGGAAACTTTGCATGATCCTCAAACTGGGTCAGGTTCATGCATTCTATACTCATAGGACCATGGTTCCTTCCTCAGAGTGTTTAATGTCAGTTTGTAATTCATGCTCGTTTCTGAGTCTGTAAGTCCTTGCGTGACCTCATTCCAGCTCTCATCAGCTTCCTCTTTAATAACTACGCTCTGGACAGATTTTTCTTTCTCCTTTCTCCTTGACCATAACATGTTCTTCCTTGCCTCAGGATTTTGCATCTACTGTTCCCTGTGCCTGGAATAGCTTTCTCTTGGCTTTTGCAAGTCCTGTTTCTTTTCATCCATCAAATCTCAGTTTGAATGTCAGAAAGGCCTCTCGTGAACATCTTGTCTAAAGATTGCTTCCTCCCCTACCCTCCTTTTCTGTCTTCGTGGTTCCTAAACCTTGGCACAGATCCGAATCACCAGGTAGCCTTGTTAAAACACAGATTGCCTGTGACGTGAGTTTTTGATTCAGTATGTTTTGGAGCAGCACAAAGATCTGTGTTTTCACAAGTTCTTGGGTGATGCTAGTTTGAGCATCACTCTTGGAGAAATGCTGCTCTGAGTGTTTTCTTTCAAAACCTCACATCGTGTTTTTTCTCACTGCCTTTACTGATTTGCCTTCTGTCTCCAACATAACAAAAAGTTCCACATGGGCAGAGCTAGTGATGCTCCTATTTTCTGATTCATCTACAGTCCCAAGGCCAGTGCCTGGTGTGTAAAAGATGATCAGCAAATATTTGTTGAATGAATGAATGAACAATTTTCTCTTTTCTGGTTCCGTATTGTCATAAAGGATTTGTTTGCCAAATTACCATTGAATTCAGACACTCGGACCAAGCCAAAGAGATTGGCTTTCATCACTAAGAAACGTTTGTAGAAGAGCAGGGGTCTTGATAAACCACATGAATATCTGACTTGGAACTTGAATAAAAAGACCACTAACAGTTGGGGACTGTGCTGTCCCATGAGTGTGTCCTCCTCCCTAGGTTCAATGTCACTGACCAACAGTTGGTTGGATGACATTGGGGCTTTCCGTGCTGTTGGCAGGGCCCAAGCAGATGTGAGCTTCATTAAGACTGGAAGCTGTGACAACCGTTCAGGAGACACATGTGGCAGGTGAGGACTCGGGAGGGGACTCCCGGACAAGGCAGCCTGGGTAAAGGGAGAGAGGTAGGGAGTAGGGGCCAGCTTTCCTCTAAGTTGGGATCTAGGTGCTGCTCTTGTACCTCTGGTCTTGGCATCTTCTTACATGCATTTCTGGTCCTATCTCCTGGGCCTCCTGAAGCCCATATATTGTCCCTAAGTCCCCAGTCTAGGCCCTAGAGGACAACCTCAGACCCTTCCTCCCTAGCAGCCCCTAGGTTCTGTTTTTTTTTCGTCTATTCTCTTTTGTACTACTCTAGGCTTTTACCATGCCAGATAACAAGATTATATGGTAAACTAATAGGTCCTTATTAAAAAAGAATACATACATATATATGTTTATATATAGTGAGAAACATTAAGGCAGGAGTTCTCAAACTTTTTATTTTTGTTTATTTATTTATTTTTTTGAGACAGAGTCTCACTTTGTTGCCCAGGCTAGAGTGAGTGCCATGGCGTCAGCCTAGCTCACAGCAACCTCAGTCTCCTGGGCTCAAGCGATCCTCCTGCCTCAGCCTCCCGAGTAGCTGGGACTACAGGCATGCACCACCATGCACCACCATGCTCCGCTCATTTTTTCTATATATATTAGTTGGCCAATTAATTTCTTTCTATTTCTAGTAGAGACAGGGTCTCGCTCTTGCTCAGGCTGGTTTCGAACTCCTGACTTCGAGCAATCTGCCTGCCTCGGCCTCCCAGAGTGCTAGGATTACAGGCGTGAGCCACCGCGCCCAGCCTGTACTACTCCTTTTGTACTTTACCATGCCAGAGGACAAGATTATATGGTAAACTAATAGGTTCTCCTTAAAAAACAACAACAACAATATATATATATATATATATACACATATATATATATATATCTTTATATCTAGTGAGAAACATTAAGGCAGGGTTCCTCAAACTTTTTAAACAGGGGGCCAGGTCACTGTCCCTCAGACCGTTGGAGGGCCGTTGGAGAGTGCGGCGCACATTCCACACATGCGCACTGTGGACCTGGGACGAGTTGGCTGCTAAGCAGGACAGGCAGCGGGCGGCAAAAACACCCAGCGGGCCGGATAAATGTCCTGGGTGGGCTGCATGTGGCCCTCGGGCCGTAGTTTGAGGACACCTGCATTAAGGCATAGTCTTTAAAAGCACATACTCTGAAAGTCCTAGATTTGAATCTTTTTCCTGTTAAATACCGTGTGTCCTTTAGAAAGTTGCTTAACCATTCTGTGCTTCAGATTATGGGGTTAATAATGGCACTAAATTATAGGGTGGTTGTGGGTATAAAAGAGATAACACTTGTAAACAGTTTAGTCCCTGTGCCTTGCAGCTATCAGGACAATGGCCTGATAGGCTACTCCTTTAGGGAAACAGCTTTCCATTTTTTTTGAGACAGAGTCTCACTTTGTTGCCCAGGCTAGAGTGAGTGCTGTGGTGTCAGCCTCGCTCACAGCAACCTCTATCTCCTGGGCTCAAGCGATCCTCCTGCCTCAGCCTCCCAAGTAGCTGGGACTACAGGCATGCACAACCATGCCTGGCTAATATATATATATATAAATATATATATATCTTAGTTGGCCAATTAATTTCTCTCTATTTATAGTAGAGACGGAGTCTCACTCTTGCTCAGGCTGGTCTCGAACTCCTGACCTTGAGCGATCCTCCCGCCTCGGCCTTCCAGAGTGCTAGGATTACAGGCGAGAGCCACTGTGCCAGGCCATAGCTTTCCATTTTTAACAAGGGACTTTGGTAGACACATGCTTTGACTACGATTTAGGGGTCTTCAGATGACAGCGTGCGAGCAGATGCCCATTTTGTCTAGGTGTTGGAGGAACCTCTGCAGACGCCTATTGGGGACGGCGCACGAGATGCCTTGGCCCCTGCCTCTGGTCCTAAGAAAGCAAGTCCTGCTCAGACCCTGGCCACCAAGGCTGAGACAATAACAGCAATGTTGTATTCAGGAGCGTTGCTTTAAATAATCCTTCTCCTTAATAGCTTTGCCCCTGGCGTGTGACAGGTGTTTACATTATTAAGTAAAAGCATTTAAACAGCGACCTCCTTGGTACAAGGGTGAAGGAGATTAAAATCCAAGCGGTGCTCCAGCTATTTAAATCAATGAGACTTGTCAGCTCAGTAACACGCGAGCTACTTAGAGGGTGAAGGCACCTATTGTTTTTGAGCTTCGACTAATATCTCAATATGCTCCTTCCCTCCAAGTCTGGCCAGGCCCTGGGATACTCATTAAAGGCTGGTGTGGCCATGGCCTCTTTCTCTGTGGCAGCAGCATTAATTAATAGTTGGCTAAACATGTGCCCGAGACTTATGCTATTAGGGGAGATCAGAGCTTGAGTTGATCGCTGGACCTTCCAATGAAGCCCAATGTCAAGTCCCTCAGCTAATCGGGAACAGGGACCATGAACACAGCCCCCCCAATAGCTGCTAAACCAGATTTCTTGGCTTCACCCACAGTCTTTTTTTTTTTTTTTTGAGACAGAGTCTCACTTTGTTGCCCAGGCTAGAGTGAGTGCCATGGCGTCAGCCTAGCTCACAGCAACCTCAATCTCCTGGGCTCAAGCGATCCTCCTGCCTCAGTCTCCTGAGTAGCTGGGACTACAGGCATGCACCACCATGCCCGGCTCATTTTGTCTATATATATGTTAATTGGCTAATTAATTTCTTTCTAATTATAGTAGAGACGGAGGTCTCGATCTTGCTCAGGCTGGTTTCGAACTCCTGACCTCTAGCAATCCGCCAGCCTCAGCCTCCCAGAGTGCTAGCATTTTTTCTTGAGTTGAGTTCTCCCAGTCTTTAGCTACAACATTGACAACTTCATGTCCACCAGCAGCATCGAGGAACCAAGTTCCTAAGGCTTAAATCTCTCTCTTTTTAAGTTTCATGCTCTCACCAGGAACAAGAAACTTCTTTTGCCCTTAATAACCAAACCTAAATGCTCCATGTTTGTCCATGGAGGAGAAATCTCCGTGTGAGATGAGCAGCTGGACCTCAAAGATCCAACCTTTATTCCTCAAGATTTATCTTCCCCTTGGAGGTCTCCAGCTAGGTACCACCAAGCTGGCTTGGGGTGTGTGTGTGTGGCTAATTTATTATTAATGCTGTAATTCTAAAGGGAACACCCAACCCTTTGAGTTCCTTGGCTTCATAGCTGAGTCAGGCCGGACACAAAAGGATCCACAAACAGGTAGGGTTACAAGGCTGAGCTTACTTTTCTTCAGTTTATGGCCCCATATGTCCGCCTGTCTGACTTGCTCAGGGAACGTTGCCAGGTGGCAGGTCTGAAGAAGGTGGCGGGTCAGAGACTGCCTCAGCCTCACCTGTGGCAGTGCCAGCTGAGCAGGGGGTGAGCCACTTTCTCTCTGGGTGGTCTGACAGTCTCTTTCCCAGGTGATTGAGCTTGGTAATGTTCTTTGCTTCAGAGCAAAGCCCTGCCCCTACTCACAGCAGTGGGGCGTGCTATATAGCAGGTGTCCTCAAACTACGGCCCGCCCCTGAGGACATTTATCCGGCCTGCTGGGTGTTTTTGCCGCCCGCTGCCTGTCCTGCTTAGCAGCCGACTCATCCTGGGCCCACAGTGCGCATGTATGGAATGTGCGCCCCACTCTCCAACGGTCTGGGGGACAGTGACCTGGCCCCCTGTTTAAAAAGTTTGAGGACCCCTGCTATCTAGCCTCTTAGTCTCTACAGAATTTCTTTTATCAAAATGCAACATCAAGGGCTTCACGAGATCCCTGTATCCCTGCAAATAACACCTGGCCACTCATGGTGTCACCTGGCAGCTTTTGAGAACGATAGAATCTCAGGCTCCCAGAACTGCTGAAACAGAATCTGCATTTTTTTTTTTTTTTTTTGAGACAGGATCTCACTTTGTCCCCATGGCTAGAGTGCCGTGGCATCAGCCTAGCTCACAGCAACTTCCAACTCCTGGGCTCAAGCGATCCTCCTGCCTCAGCCTCCCGAGTAGCTGGGACTACAGGCATGTGCCACCATGCCTGGCTCATTTTTCTATTTTTTGTAGAGATGGGGCCTCGTTGCCATGTTGCTGAGGCTAGAATCTGCATTTTAACAAGCTCCTCAGGCAGGGTGGTTTGCGTGCACACTGCAGCTTGTCAAGTGCGGACACAGCACGGAGGCAGCCATTTTGTCTACACTGCCTGTCTCTGCCGTAAGAAACAACTCCATTCCAGCGTGGCTCAGGGAAGAGTCCTGTGACATGCCTGTCTCTTGGAGCTGAGGAGTCACATGGGCTCTGTGGGTTTTTTTTTTTTCTGGAGGATGGTAGAATGGCAGGAGACTCCCAAATTTCTGAAAACATTTGAAGGGAAAAGGAACATTAAGGACCTTTCCCCTTCTGCTCAGAGCAAAGCGAGGATACCTTGTCACGAGTTGGAGACCAAATCAGCACACGCTAATTTGCTTATTTCCATAATCATGGTCGGTACCTCTGCCAATATCCTACCAATAGTGTGCAAGCTTCCCAGTGACCTGGAGCAGGATCAGCACCCAGGTGGCAGCCACCTAGATAAAACCCTGTTCCAAGCACAGGGACAGTCTCCTGCAGCATTCATTCAGGCCAAGCAATTCTGTAAAGTTCATTCAGTAAAAGCACAAATGGGTGCTCGACTGCTTAGTCTGTTTAGTCTCCATGGCAACTCTGAAGCCACAGGTAGATACATTCTTGGGCATCGAAGGAAATTAGGTATTTATTCAGAGAGGCAGTAGAGACCCCGCCCTGTCCTCTACTTGCTAGCTTTGTAACCCAAGGCAAGTTACGGAACCTCCCTAACCATTTGTCTCTCTGTTTCAAAACTGATGATCAGAGTGGTACCGATCTTCTGGGGGTGTTGTAAATCCTAATCTTGGTATTCACTCTGCCATATTCACTCGGTATTACTCACGCTTAAAGTCTTTGCAGGAGGTAAGAATCCTATTTCAGGAGTGGAAAGAATCGCAAAAGTCACCTTATGGAAAGGGGATGAGGAAGGAGATGAAAAAGGCTTCTGTTTGGGTGTTGCCAAAGCCCTTGGTTGCCGTGGCCTGTTTGCAGGACGGGGGATGAACACAGAACACAAAGAGACACAAAAAGAAAGACACACACACACACACACACACAAAGACGGTACAAAACTGCAGTGCGGAATGCACCAGTCGTTTTATTTTTATACCCTAAAAAATCAAAGTTACTTCCTTATGCATGACCACCCAGGCATTGCAGCAATGGACATAAATTCCGGAACACGTAGCCTAAGGACACAGATGTCTCCCGACTCAAGGTTTCCAGGTGGTTGCTCAAAGCATAGGTCACAGGCTGAGATAAGCAAAGGTTAAGCAAGGCAGCCACAGGGGGCACTTTCCGTCCCCAGTTCCTCCTGGCTGGACTCCCGGTGGCTGTGCCTGTCTTAGGTTGTTCCTTCTTGAGGAATCTTACCCGTCATTGACTATCCAGCCATCTTACGGGGCCAAGCAACAATAATAGGAACCGTGTGCTCATCGTGTGGCCTCCAGGCCCCTGTTGACGTGGGGCCGGGCAGCTCTTGCCTATTTGCAGAAACTCAGACGCTTTGTTGTGCCTCTAGGCAGCGACTTTGTTCGTTACATGGACCTTGTTTGTTACACATTGCTCTTAAACGTTCTGGGCAGGGCACGTACGCTACTTACTAAATTTAACTTTCTAAGCTGGATAAGCATTTTGTTAGTGCCCAACACTTGGATTCCAGTTCTAGGTCTGTCCTGGCATCACCATGGTCCCAAACAAGAGGACCTGCCCAGAGCCTGTGAGGACAAACGTCAGCCAGGAGCAGAAGTGTGACTGCTGTCGGTCGCCTGGAGGCCATACGGTTAGTTAATGGGGAAGACAGAGGAATGTATTTATTGTGGCAAAATATCAGAAGAGCTGGGGCTTAAACAGAGTTGGAAAATAGCATGATGGTTGGTCCTTGATTGGCAACGTGGCCGGGAAGGAGAAATACACAGCGAAAGACCATGGCGTGGTTTTAAAACAGGGCCAGGGCTGCACTCCCAGACATGTGCCCTCTGCCCCTGCCCTGCCACCTTCCACACCCCACGACCTGGTGGGACGCCAGCGGGCACGAGGTCCCACCGCAGAGAGCAGTTTCAAGAGTCCCTAACAAGCTTGTAAAGAATGGGTACTTTTAAAGAAAAAGTCGCTCTTGCAGCTTGATTCCTGGGGCTTAAACAGCACACTGCTTTCCACCCACAGACGATTCCAGGTAGGGAGATCTTGCGAACTTGTAAATATGACATACACGTTTGCATTTTATTATTATTATTTTTTTTTATTTTGGAAGCTGACTGCTGAAAGCGAAAGTTAAAAAAATATCATCTCCCTCCGTTTCATCCCTGGGAGAAGATGAAACTGCGAAGAAGTGTTTTAATTTGGCAGTGATCTGGGCGCCTTCAGATGGCCCGTTTTGCCTTTGGACTTGAGCTCCCACTTTCGGGATTGCTGGGCCTTTGATCCGATATTCTCTGTGTGTTCAGGTAGCCCTTTGTGCCTATCTGGATCGTGTGCAACAAATCATCTTAATTACTTCGGGCCTAGCTTCCTGCTCCGGTTCTCATTTTCTGCAATCCCCGCGATGGTTGCCAAATAAATCAGCGTGGGGCTCCAGCCCTTGGACGCAGCTCAGGGGCGACAGCAGCCGCCAGAGGAATTTCAAAGTTAGTTAAAAGGCACAGGAGGAGCGAGGGGATTGAATGAGAGTCCCCCCTGGTTTTCAGCCTGGAGACTGAATGCAGACTGTACTCCAATGCCACATGCGTCGCGGGGCTCAGCCCTCACACCTTGTCTTGGAGAAGAGAGACTAATTAATGCCGTGACTCCTCGGCGTGGCAGGCAGAGCCCCGCTGTCACCAGCAGTGCCCCAAATGCTCAAGGAACACGAGCAGTATTTCCAAGCCCAGGCGGGCAGAGATGGGGTGGGGGGAAGGAGCTGGCTGTGTGTGCCTCGACTTGCCCTGCAGCCGGCAGGGGACCCAGGCGGGGCAGAGGGTCGTGGGGACGCGTCACTGAGCTGGAGCTGGCCCAAGGTCAGATTGCGCGGGGGCTGCCTTTCGAGCTGCTGTGATCCCGGGCGCTGGGCGGTCCAAGGGGAGGCAATTAGGAGCGATGAGCTGAAACTGCAGAAAAGAGAATGTTAAGCCACGCAGCAGTGTCAAAACCGGCCTGATGGCGACGACTATTAGCACATGTCATCCCCTTCTAGGGGAAGTTACGAAAGGCCCATTCTGGAGGCATCGAATGGGGCCCTGGTGACACCCGGGGGAGTGGGATGCTGAGAACTGCGTGGCTCCTTCTGGGGCTCTTGCAGCAATGTGTACAGCTAGTGTTACAGCTCTTGACCGAAGAGAGAACTGAGCTGCACATGAAAACTCTGAGAACAGCCTTTATTCCTCCCCAGCAGGCTCAGCACACCTACTGTTACAGCTCTCGCCCTGTCTTCCGACCTTTCTGCTGCCCTTCCTTATTCTCCTGCTTTTATACCCTTGGTAGGGCTCAAAAAGCATCCAATCAACATCAAGCTTTAACATCCAATCAACATCAAGCTTTAACATCCAATCAACGTCAAGCTTTAACATCCAATCAACTGCAAGCTTTAACATCCAATCAACAGCAAGCTTTAACATCCAATCAACAGCAAGCTTTAACATCCAATCAACAGTAAGCTTTAACATCCAATCAAAACCAGTGGGATTCAAAAATCACCCAATCAGGATCACGCAAGCAGCGTGGCCTAGGCGGCAGCACGTGGGCCAGGCCGCATTCCGGCATGTGGGGCCCCAGCGGCTCTCTACCTTGGTCCCCAGCCCCAGCAGCGTGCCTTCCAACTGGCTGGTGCCCAGGCATTTTCCATATCAGGGCCACGGGGCTCCATGCCACAGGACCGCCTGGAGGCTGATTGCCCGGACGCCCCCACACGCTGTGATGTTGGAAGGACCACTTAAAAGCTCCTTCAGCGGTGTCATTCTGTCCTGCCCAGTGATTTCTGCATCCCCTCCGGCTGCAAAGACCACGGAGTGAGCCCTGCCTCCGCCCGGGAGAGGAGAAAGTTTGAAAATAAAAAATGTCACCGTCCTGGTGGAGTGATGGCTTGTCAACTATTCCTTAGGGAGTCTTGTTGGAGGCAGATAGACCTATTTATTCATCTAGCACACTTTATTTATTTATTTTGGAAAACGTGATAAAACAGGTTCGGGTCTAATGAGCAGAAAGTGTCACTCCTTCACTGCATGTCCCTGATTATCCTAGCCTAGAAGGGGGACTTTGGGAGACAGCCAAGCAACCGGGAAGCAGCTTCTCCTGAGATAGCTGAGAAACTCGTTCTCTTTTCTTTACTTGCTTCTAGAAAAAAGCATGCTGTGTGAGCATGCTGTCTCACCCCAGGGGGACAAAGTGAATTAGCCTTGAACTCAGATTCCCAGGGCTTTGCACTGTTCGCTTGTATTCTTCCTGTTGCAAATCATGGATGCCCGGGCCAGAATCTTTGGAAGTAGGGTCTGGATATCAGCTAGAAGCTCCCCAGGTGTTTCTAATGTACTTCTGGGAATTATTGCATCAAATTACTTCTAAGACTCCTTGTCATTTTGGATAAGCTGTGGTTCCTAATTCTTGAGCTCCTCCAAGCCGGCTGGTCTGGGGGGGTTCACGACATCCCCAGTAAAGATAGGGTCCCCTGGCAGATTGTGTCGTAAGAGATGAGGAAAACAAAGACACAGACACAGAGATAATAGCTAAGAAAGTGGGGAGGTCAGCGGACCACCAGCACTCCGGTGCCGAGGTGGCAGTGACTGAACCCCAGCACTTGCTTTTTATTCTCTTTGCCAGGTTGCAAAATACAAGGATCTCATGTGAAAAATATCACGGGATACAATGATCAAAGGTTTTGGGGCTTCTCCCCAAATCACAAGGTGTCCTAGCTAATTTCCTTCTCCTTTCTAGAGATGAAAAACACATAATTCTTCAGTAGGTACAACCCTTTTGATCAAGGTAAACGGATTTATCCCAAGCTCAAGCTATGTACATGGATATAAATCTTTAATGTCAGTAGCTGTGCGACCCATTTGATCAAGGAACAAGGAAACTACATGCTTCATGCTGGGAGACTGGTTTTACATTAACGGAGGCATTGTTGAGAGAAAGGGAGAGAAGGAACTTGGCCCAGGGTTCGAACACAATGGAAGCCTTGAGACCCTTCCCCAGGGCTGACATATTGCAATCTACCTCTACCACCATGTGAAATTTTCATGTCAGGCTGCCTGCGGCTTTTCATGCACGAGATCCCTTAGGCTCTGAGGCTGGAGCATGCTTTGCTGTGCTCCCAGATCATTGACATCTGTCCCCCAACTAGGCAGTTAACATCTGCATTTATTTCAGGCTTCTGCTCAGGTAATTCCTTCGCCTCCTCTCCTCTCACAGCCTCAGACATGGCATCCCTAAGTCCCAGTGGTCTTAATCCCATTAAGCCGGATACTCCTTAACCAGCATAAATTAGGATCATTTAAATTAGGGTTAAGTTACAACCTTAGATCCCAAATGACACTGCTTTTTTGTGGCCACTATAACCTCAAACAAGATATATAAAATTTTTCCTTCTTACTCCAAAGGCTCCTAATTCATCCCACAAACGTTTATTGAGCACCTACTATATATGGTGAGCGGGACAGATGAGGAGCCTGCTCTCATGGACTTACATTCTAGAATCCAGTCCAGGAGATCGATGTGAATCTCTTCTTTATTTGTCTGACTCTCTTTCCTAAGCTTTCAACCGTATTCTTCTCATTCCCACTTTATCCCGGGGCAGAAACATAAATAAATCCCACTGTAATCCTTGATGTTATGCACTGAATGTTTGTGCATAACAAACTCATATGCTGAGATCTAATCTTCAGTGGGATCCAGGGGTGGTGAACCTGAGGCCCTCGGATTTCAAGATTGTTCTTTTTTAAGCACCAAAGGAGGCAAGAAAAGCTTCATCTACATTTCCCAGCACCCTTTGCAGCTACTCATTGTCATGTGACTTGTTCTCACCAGTGAAATGTGAGGGGAAGTGATGTATGTTACTTCTACATCAAGGCTTTTAAAAAATGTTCCCGTTTCCTGGTACCTTTTCCCCATTCTGTATATGGCACTTTTAGTGGTTAGTAGGGGCATGAGCTCAAAAAAGCTTTTGTCTGTGAATCACTGAATGAAAGAAAACTTGCTTTGGATTGTTTAGTGAAAGGATAATAAACTTTTATTGTGTTTGGCCTTTACAGACATATTTGATACAGTGAGAACTCAGTGATTCTTAAAATGTGGTTTCCAGACCAGGAACATCAACAGCACTGGAGACTTGTTAGAAATGCAAATTCTCAGGCCCCACCCTTGACATTCTGAACCCAAAACTCAAATCTGTGTTTCAACAAGCCCTCCAAGTGGTTCTAACGAGCGCTTACGTTTGAGGGCCACTGCCTTCCTGCCAACTTCATTGCCACCCTCACCGATCAACACGCATGAGTTGTTTCTCCTCAACTTTGCCTTTTCTTGATTAAAGCCTCAAAGTATCTTAAGTTTCTGGGCTTCATTAGGAATGGCGACTGAAAGTTAAAAATAAAGTTGGAAAATCTTGTGCATGTGGGAAGACATTTCGTGAGTTTGAAGTTCTGCTGAGTTTCAAGAAAAAGAAATATCCTAAAAGCTTAAAACAGCTTAAAAACAACTTTTGTTCAGTTCTCAATATTATCATTTTTAAAAAAGGGCATATATCCTACCTAGAACATGAATCACAGCCCAAATGCCTAGTAGGTAATCTAATGAAGGGAAGTGGGCTGAGTACTTTGTACAACCAGTACTGAGCTACAAATGAGTGCTAAGAATGTGAGCCTGGTGATTTAAGTTCTGAACATTTTCAAAGAGAACTGAAAATTTGCATTTACATGTCAAATCTTCTGGTTTGTAAATGTTGTCTTACATTAAAAAAAAAATCAAAAAACAAAAACAAAGATTTTGTGTGGGTCGAACATGCCTGAGTGTTTAATTTGGTCCCTGGGCTGTCAGTTTTACAACCTTTGTCTGGAAGTACCAGGGAACCAGTCAGGCTGGCTAATGTCTCCTCTTACTCATTAGGAGGCAAAATAACTTTTGCACAAATGATGAGCTTCAAAGGAAGGACGAATAAGAGCTGTACAAAGTAGTTGCCAGGGTAACGTCTTACTGATCAGAAAAGGACGACAATTGGGTTTTATGTAGAGGCAGTGGGAGAAGGAAACATAATCTTTCTCTGTCTTCTTTCTGTTTAAGATCAGTGTGGAAATGGATGTGGACGCAGTGCTCTGCCTGAGATTAGCAGGAAGCAATTCTTTTCCCATTTGGAGAGACCCCAGTGAGACCTGATCAACTAGCAACATACGGAAGTCACACCATTAAATCTTCCAATTTGCTAGCAGCAAATCAATGAACTCTGATAGCTGCTGCCCTAAGCTGGCATCCAGGGAGCTATGGACAAGCTATTTGACACCTGAATTTTAGTGAAAGGAAGTTAAACTTTTCCTTGGATGTCGAGTGTGACTCAACACGGTTAGCATCAGTAGCAGCTCACACCATGAAAAATTATAGAGATTAAAATTACTCTTTGAATGTGTCCATAATTTGAAATATAAAAAAAATCCAAATAAATAAGTTTGTATGAAAAGAAACTCCAGTATTTATTATTCTGGGGTATTTAAAAAAATAATTAAAAATATTTAATTATTTAAAAATTAAATCCCGAGTAGAATAAAGGAATCGAGAAAAAAGCAACCGAGTGCAAAGGGTTAAGGCAAGGAAGGGTTGGGCTGGGGATGGGGGTGGGAGGGGTAGATTGTATTAAACAATGAGAGAAGACAGTTGAAGTTTTTTGGGAAAAAAAAGTTGTTGTTTTATATTGTATCTTTACTTAAATTTATTGTAGAAATATTGATAATTAGTGTTTGGTTGTATGTTTCTACCAACCAATTAATAAGAGAAAGACTTTTATTTTTATTTCATTTAATTGAAGCTAAACTTTATCTATTTATTTATTTATTTTTGAGACAGAGTCTCACTCTCTTGCCCAGGCTAGAGTGCCGTGGTGTCAGCCTAGCTCACAGCAACCTCCAACTCCTGGGCTCAAGCGATCCTCCTGTCCCAGCCTCCCAAGTAGCTGGGACTACAGGCATGTGCCACCATGCCCGGCTAAATTTTTCTATATATTTTTAGTTGGCTAATTCATTTCTTTCTATTTTTAGTAGAGAAGGGGGTCTCGCTCTTACTCAGGCTGGTTTCGAACTCCTGACCTCAAGCAATCCACCCGCCTCAGCCTCTCAGAATGCTAAGATTACAGGCGTGAGCCACCGGGGCTAGCCAAAACTAATTTTTATTATAAAAAGGATATGTTTTTCTAGGGCCTGCCAAACATAGGCAGTCTCTTTTTGTCTGAGCAAGATCATACCTTGATATGTTTTCAGCGTAATGAGATGCAAATTTTAGAACACCAAGAGACAGAAACTTTCCTGAGGAGTTTTGCTTTCCCTTTGATCCTTATCAAATATCCAGATATTTCCTCTATCGCCTTGACCTGCTGCCTGAAGGTGGCCTTCTTCCATTGTAGCAGGATTTCTGGACTTTGTAATGGCAGCAAATGATGAAGTATTGTTGCTCATGACACAGTCAGGCCTCTTTTTCTGCTTAATGACCTATCTTGGACATCTTTTCAGAGAGATCTACCTCATCCCTTTTTATAACTGTGTAGAATCTTGGACATTTGGAGGTTTCCAAATATTTGTTGTCATTTATGGTATATCTTGTTATTGTTATCATGACGATGCAAAACCCAAAAATGGGTTTTGCTTATACATGTAAGTTTACATGATGTAAACCACCATCAGAGTTAACTCAATTTTCCTCCTTTGATATTTATAGAAAGCAACACTCAAAAACCTTGAAATTTACTTAACTAACAACAAAAGTCATTGCTCTATGAATTCCTTCCTGGAGATGATCTTTCTTCTCCACTAGCAAAACCCATTTTGCTTACATGTATAGTATTTTTGAAGGATAAATTCCTTCATGTGAAATTGAAGGAATATATAGTATATTTGGATTTAAAATTTTAAAAGTTATTTGTTAATTGTCCCACAATGGGATTATAGCAATTGATACTTCCACCAGTAATTCATGAAACTGTTGATTTCACTTCTGCCTTGCTATATATTACAAAATTTCCAATCCTTCCCAATCTGGTATGGAAACAACCGTTTCATTGTTCTAATTTGTTTTTCTTTCATCATGAGAGACATTGAACACCATTTCTGTGTTCTAAAGACACTTAGATATTTTTTTTTCAATGAAATGTCTCTTCACTTTTCTAAAAATTGTTGGCATTTTTTTGATG
>VSMD01012880.1:0-18300 GCA_008750895.1 Mirza zaza
TGAGATGTGATACAAGTTTAAGATTGCAAAGATTGGCCGGGCGCGGTGGCTCACGCCTGTAATCCTAGCTCTCTGGGAGGCCGAGGTGGGCGGATTGTTTGAGCTCAGGAGTTCGAGACCAGCCTGAGCAAGAGCAAGACCCCATCTCTACTATAAATAGAAAGAAATTAATTGGCCAACTAATATATATAGAAAAAATTAGCCGGGCATGGTGGCACATGCCTGTAGTCCCAGATACTTGGGAGGCTGAGGCAGCAGGATTGCTTGAGCCCAGGAGTTTGAGGTTGCTGTGAGCTAGGCTGACGCCACGGCACTCACTCTAGCCTGGGCAATAAAGTGAGACTCTGTCTCAAAAAAAAAAAAAAAAAAAAAGATTGCAAAGATTTAGTTCAAGAAAAAGAATATAAAATATTCATTTTTTCATATTGCTTTCATGTTGAAATACTTCAGATATATTGGGCCAAATAAAATAACACCTATTATTAAAATTCATTTCATTTGTTTTTTACTTTTAAAAATGTAGATGATAGAATATTTTAAATTATATATATGGCTTACATTATATTTATTGGACAATACTTGTCCAGAACATAGATCACACAAAGTATTATGATTACATTTGTGTAATTATCATTGTTTCCCCCACTAGAAAATGTAAGCATCATTAAAGGCAAAGATCAAATCTGGTTTTTATCAATATTTTATTTCCAAGGCTTAATAGCAGGCACTCTCTATATATTTGCTGAATAAATAAATTAATAAACATCACAGGGCCAAGCTAAGGGCCATTTTCCCTATATATATTGCCTCTAATCAGTCCGGAGGGCTCTCTGCTCAAGATCTCACATATAACATAAAGATAAAGCCAGATGCAGTGGCACACACCTATAGTCCTAGCTACTCAGGAGGCTGAGACAGGAGGACCAAGGCCAGCCTGGGCAACATGGCGAGACCCCATCTCTAAAAATATAATAATAAAGACTACAAAAATTATATTGTATTTTATTAATAAATATATTTAATTATGGCTGGGCGTGGTGGCTCACGCCTGCAATTCTAGCACTCCGGGAGGACAAGGTGGGCAGTTCGTTTGAGCTATGGAGTTCAAGACCAGCCTGAGTAAGAGCAAGATCCGTCTCTACCA
This sequence comes from Mirza zaza, assembly GCA_008750895.1. Classification (NCBI taxonomy): domain Eukaryota; kingdom Metazoa; phylum Chordata; class Mammalia; order Primates; family Cheirogaleidae; genus Mirza; species Mirza zaza. Next base: position 1,145 of record VSMD01012880.1, read on the forward strand.
AAAATAGAAAAAATTTGCTGGGCATAGTGGCGCATGCCTGTCGTCCCAGCTACTCGGGAGGCTGAAGCAGGAGGATGGCTTGAGCCCAGAAGTTTGAGGCTGCTGTGAGCTAGGCTGACGCCACAACACTGTAGCCAGAGCAACAGAGTGAGACTGTGTCTCAAAAAAAAAATTATATGTAAGAATATAAGCAAGGTCACCAACTTTTCAAACTAATTCCTAATCTCATTCTTATGACTATACTTATTTCTATTATCTCTCATTAAATAGTTATTAAGCAGCTACCATAGGACTACTCACTTCAAAGATAATTCCTGCTATATTACAGAATATTCTACCTAAAGTGACAATTCTATCTCCACACACAATTAATCCTGCCCATTAAAATCTACTAGTAATAGCATGGTACAATGAAGTGATTACAGCCTGGCCTGCCTCAACATCTCTGTTAATAACTAAGATGGACAAAAGAAAACATACTAATCAAATTTGCAGATGACAAGAAGCTGAGCAGGAGAACAAATATGCTGGATGACCCAACTATAAACCAAAAATACTTCATCAAGCTGTTTCAATAGGTTGAATCTAACAAGATGAATTTGAACAGGGATAAACTTAAGGTCAAGTACTTGGATCTAAAAGGATAATTGTGGAAGTATAAGATAGATGAGTCATGCCTACCTATGTGTGGAAAAGCCATCCAGGCTTAAGATGACAGTATATGCTCAATGGGAGTCAAGAGGATAATGACGTTGCCCCCCAAATTAATGTAATTTTAAATATAATAACAAAACCATAATATCTTCAATGTGTAAAGTGAGACTTTTGTTCTACTTAACAGATCAGAATCTACTTGGAATACTACTCATAATTTTGAGCATTATATTTTAAGAGACAAGAGGAAGGGATGAAAGACCAAAAAATGTTTAACCTGGAGAAAAACAGGAAAATTGCCTTAAATATTGTAGAAATGTGATTAGACTATTTATCCAAGAGTTAGAACCAATGGGCAGGCCATAGAGGGAGAAATATTTATTCCAATTGAACAACAACTTCCTAACGGGAGTGTCTGAAGATCTGAACGATGGAATGGATGACCTCAAAAAGTAGAGAATTTGCTTGTTACTGAGAGGTGAATAAATGCTTTGTGGGAACTCAGCTATATGACAGAAAGTTGACTACATGATCTCTAGTGAGATTTGGTGATGTTGTGATTCCAAATCTGTAACCTCTGAACCCAGTTAGTGCCTAAGTAATAACACTTTGTGAAAATGATGAAACAAGTCACAGAAAAAGATTTGGTTACTTTATGTGATATAGGGCATACTCCAAGGCAGAAACAAACTGGGAAAGAGTTCAACAGTCCTTTTTCATGACTTTTCTAAAAGTTAATCAAATCACTCATGCCAGCCTTCTCACCTGAAAAGACGCTGTGTGTTTTGATGCTTAAGTGTCGTCAGAGGCCAATTCATCAACAGCAATAGTGAGGTAATGGAATTCTTCATTTATTTGAAAATTCTGTAGTTTGTTAATACACCTGCCCTCTGAGGTTTAAAAGGCACAGATTTTCTCAGACCATAAACTTTCTAACTGTATCAACATGGGGTGAAGTGTTTTTTGTTTCACAGCACAACTTGTTCTATAACTCCTACAGATAATAGTCAGCTCAAATGGTTCTCTAGCTGGAAAGATAAACCAAAATGAAGACACTTTTAAGATGGTGACTAACAATTCACTCAATGAATATAAATTGAGCTCCTTAGTTGGATGCTCTGGGGATTAGAGTCTTGATGATCATGACCCTGGGTAGGCCTAGACTAATGTGGGTATTTGTGTCTTAGTTTTTAACAAAAAAGTTTAAAAAGTAAAAAATAAAATAAAAATTTTTTAAATAGAAAAATATCTTATGGAATAAGGATAAAAAGAAAATATTTTTTGTACAATTGTGCAATGTGTATTTTAAGTGTTATCACAAAAGAGCCAAAAAGTTTTTAAAAATTAAAAAGTTTATAAAATAGTAACCTAAGGTTAATTTATTATTGAAGAAAGAAAACTTTTTATGCATTTAGTGTAGCCTAAATTTATATAGTCTACAGTAGTGTACAGCAATGTCTTAAGCCTTCACACTCACTCATCACTCACTCACTGACTCACCCAGAGCAACTTCCAGTCCTGCAAGCTCCACTGAAGATAAGTGCCCTATACTGGTGTACTATTTTTTATCTTTTATATCATATAAAAGATCATATACTGTACTTTTTCTAGTTTAGATATATAAATACTTACCACTGTGTTACAACTGCCTACAGTATTCAGTATAATAACATGCTGTACAGGTTTGTAACCTAGGAGCAATAGGCCATGGCATACGTCCTAGGTGTGTCGTAAGCCGTACTATCTAGGTTTGTGCAAGTATACTCTATGACATTTATACAACTATGAAATTGCCTAAAAATGCATTTCTCAGAATGCATCCCTGTCATTAAGTGACAAATGACTGTATTTACTTTAATAGAACTACAGTATTCAGAATAATCTGATCCAGAAATATACACTAAATATTGCCACTGCCTTTTGACAGAGAAGCAACCAGCAAAGTTTGTTATAACCTACACCTAATTTTGCTGGCAATAACAGTTTAGAAAATATGAATTGAAGCCTTTAAGTGAAAGGAGAGGAAATTCTAATTATTCCTAAAACACTGTATCTAATTAGTTCAATTGATGCAAAACATTGTCAAACATAGCAAGTCCTCAATATCTTGATAGGTTCTTCGACTTAAGTTAATGATGTATAACAAACCCAATTTTACCCTAAGCTGACATAAAAGAGTTAAGTTCCTATGGCATATTTCTGATCATGGAAACATCACCAAACTTCTGAATAAAGATCCAAACACTTCTAATATTAAACACTGAAATAAATGTGAGCTATACATACATTTAAGAAGCATTAATAAAAACAAATGAGACAATTATTTACCCACTTATTCCAGTTCCAGAGTTGCAGGTGTCCAGAGCCTATCCTGGCAGCTCAGGCCACAAGGCAGGGACCAGCCCTGGACAGGACACCATTCTATGGCAGAGTGCACTCACACACACCCCCACACTCACTCCAAATGGAACAATTGAGACGTACCAATTCATCTAACGTGTACACCTTTGGGATGTGGGAGGAAACCAGAGGACCTAGAAAAAACCCCACACAGACATGAGGAGAACATGCAAACTCCACACAGACTGTGGCCTCAGCTGGGAATCGATTTTTTTCCTCATCAACATTACAATGAAACATTATTCAAAGATTTGCTGTATAAAGTTCTATAGCAAATTTCATCACACACAACTAAAGTTATAAAACCAAACCAAAGAATCGGTATTGCTATCAACAGGAACTATACTGAAGATTCCATGAGTTCTACTAAGAAAATGAGTCTGATCCACAGGCCTGTCCAATCACCAGCACTGTATTCTGCTAACCAAAAGCTCAACTACTTTTCACCCTGAGTTTGTGAATCATATTGTCCAGGTAGTTAAGGACAGAAAAGTAGTCAGTCCTGTTGTGAAGGACTTCTGTGTTTATCCTTTTCAAGGGAAAAGCAGAGCTGAAGGCTGGACCCACATCTAAGATAGTCAGCTGCCTAGAATGTCCAGATAAGCAGCTGAATGCCAATTCTTAGGCCACCTGACCTTGAAGCCTATCACATTCAGTCTACTCCTTTCTTTGCTTAATAACTGTTTTTAATAGGTAATACATACACACAGTAATAAAAACTAAGTCTCCTTCCTACCCTCATCTCCCAGCTAACCAGTTCTTCTCCCTAAGGCAACCACAGTTACTAGTTTCTTAGGGATCCTTTTACATATGATCTACACACATACAAGCTAATTCTTTTTGTATATGGTAGCTTCTTTTCTTCCCTTTTTTTCACAATGGTAGCATTCTACACACACTATTCTTACTGTAAGAAAATACTTTATCTGCTATAAAAAGGGTGAAAGTGAAGAAATTTCAACTCCAACTCTGTGTTTCATACACAGATACCACAGTCACCCCAGTAAAATCTTTCTTGGACACAAGAGATAACAGATTCCTGATTTATTTAACCACTGTTAGGTAACATCTGATCCAGGCTGAATTCAACTTAGTTGATAATTTTTCCTATTCTAAAAACGACTAAAAGAAAGCCCCCAAAACACAAAACAGCAACAACAAACAAACCCTTAATAGCAAAAATGGACAAATGCTATAACTAAAAGCTAATACAACTATGTGCCAGGCACTAGGTTAAGTGATTTCAATGCATTATTTCATTTAATCTTTACAACAATTCTATGAGGCTGGTGCTATATCCTTACTGCCATCATTTCACAGTTGAGAAAACTGAATCTTAGAGAAGTAACTTCCTCAAAGTTACAAACTTAGTAAGTGTTAAAGCTAAGATCTGAATCTAGACAATCTGACCCCAGAGTTGTACTAAGGTTTGTGGGGTTTTTGCCTCCTTTAATGACTAAACAAACCCTCCAGAATCCACTTACTCTATTTTTCATTCAACCCTCACAAGATTAGTAATTTAAGTTTCAAAACTTGCATCACGTTAGAAACAGCATATCAGAAGGAAAAAGACTGGCTAACTTGAGGCACGCATAGGTATAAAAACAAAAAGTAACTGCTGGCAGTCTAACAGGAAAGGAAGAAACTAAAAATGTATTTAAAACAGGCTGGATGCTTGCTTTGGCAGCACATATACTAAAATTGGAACAATACAGAGAAGATTAGCATGGCCTCTGCGCAAGGATGACACGCAAATTTGTGAAGTGTTCCATATTTTTTTCTTGTATTTTCCTGGATAAAGCTGGAACCCATTCTACTAAGTATCCCAAGAATGGAAAAATAAGCACCACATGTACTCACCAGCAAATTGGTTTCACTGATCTACACCTAAGTGGACATATAGGAACAACATTTATCGGGTGTCAGGTAGGTGGGAGGGGGAGGAGGGGATGGGTATATACATACATAATGAGTGTGATGCACACCATCTAGGGGATGGACATACTTGAAGCTCTGACTTGAGGGGGGGAGCAAGGGCAATATACATAACTTTAACATTTGTACACCCATAATATGCTGAAATAAAAAGAAAACAAAAACAGGCTGGGCATGGTGGCTCATGCCTATAATCCTAGCACTCTGGGAGGCTGAAGCAGGAGAATTGCTTGAGCTCAAGAGTTTGAGACCAGTCTGAGCAAGAATGAAACTCCGTCTCTACTAAAAGTAGAAAAATTAGCCAGGTGCTGTGGCATGCACCTGTAGTCCCAGCTACTCAGGAGGCTGAGGCAGGAGGATCACTTGAGCCCAGGAGTTTGACTTTGCTGTGAGCTATGATGACACCACTGCACTCTAGGAGAGGCAACAGAGTGAGAATCTTGCCTCAAAAAAAAATTTATTTAAAACAGACACACAGAAAAAATAGCACAAGAATTGAAGTTCAACAGGACAGAGTAAACCTACCCAGTGCAACTCAAAGATGATAGTCTAGCAAAACACAGTTAAGAGTTGTCAGGACATCCCAAATCATTCAGAAAAGGTTAAAGTACGTTGAAAGGTGAAAGAAAGACAAATGAATAAAACAAATTCTAAATTTCCTCATGTTAAAGGCTTAAATTAAATGTTGACAGGACAAATTACATTTTGCTACTGATTCAAAATCATAATTTTAGAGCTCTGTTGGGGGCAGGGGGAACCAAGAAGGGCAGGGAGTGGGGTGGAGGGGAAGACACACTTCTATGCAAAAATGTAATAAAAACTGCCCTTCAGAATGCAAAATAAACTTCAAAAAGAAGCAATCTAGTAATAAAAAAAACTCTCATAAGGAATAATTAATTTAATCATTCATTTAACAAGTATTTACTAAGAACCTACTCTGAATATAGACTTAATCTGTGCATAAACTACTGCCTGTTTAGGAATAGCTCAAGTTGCTCCTCCCAAGTTTGATGATGTTCTTAAATCCACAATTTATTATCGAGGTTTTAAGGCTCAGAGTACAATCCTTGTCTCTCAGAGACTCCAGTGGCTCATAAATAACACTGATCTCTTTTACATATAAGGCAGGCAATAACCCAGCTAGCAAAGTAAAGAAAAAAAGGAGTGTCCAAGCCTTAGTCCTGCTCCCTAGTATCTCTAAAAGGCAAGCATAAAGACAGGAAACAAAGGAAGAAAAACTCACTGACCAGGAATCTCAAATAATACAGGGCTGAAGATATCGATTCTGCCTTATGGCAAATAATACTAATGATCACTACCATTTATTAAGTCCTCTAATATGACACTTGTCACTGTAAGATGCATTTGTATTCATTCTCTCTCTCAATCTAATGATCATTTATCCATTATAACTGTCCGCATTTCACAGAAGAGAAAACTGATGCTCTGAGGAAGTAAAGTAACTTAGAATTGCACAGTGGAGAAGAGAGGAGCTGGAATGAAGCCTCAGCTCCCCTCTTTTCCCCCCAAGCCACAGAGTTTCCCACACTATTTCCCCCATTCCATGACAGCACAGCACCCAGAACCTCTTCCTGCTAAATGAGACAAGTAGGAAGACAACACTGTCTGCAGAGTTAAAAGTAACAAGAGAGTTTCCTACCCATGATTTCCTCCTCTCAGTCTAAACCTGGGAGGGAAGAATTCCTGTTATTCATGATGCTGACCTCCTGCCATGTACTGGCAGCTTTGAGCATCCTGTCTCATTCGCTCCATTTGGGCCTTCTGACAATGCCAGTTGTGTTTTGGCTTTGTTTCTCCCACATGGTAGTTTATAAGCTGCTTAAAGTGGATCTGATTTTGAATTCAATGAAGACTAGCGGGCACCGGGGCAGGTTTGTCACTCTGGCTGCTATAAAGGAATCCCAAAGAGGACTCTCATGAAAGTTGTTTCCCTTCCTCTGTCACTAGCTATGGCCAAGAAAGCACAGCCTAGATGGCCACACTAATGTCCCAGCAGTGTGCTAATGAATAAGTTTATTGATCTGAAAGAGGGGAGGCTGACCCTTTCCCACGGCTGTGTACATGCCTAGCTTCACCTGGTTTCCCAAATTCCCTCCCCATGAAGCCTAACCCTTCTGAGGGGAGAATGAGGGTCACAGGACAGTCTGTGGGCAGACAAACAAGTGGGGTGAGGTCTTCCTGAAGTCGTATCACCCAACAATGATCCTCCTCCAAGAGCTGGTCCTGGCCTGTGGCTTGCCTGTCAAATCCAGTATGAAGAACACGCTCCTGGGTAGCAGGTACAAGTGCGCTTAGGTTATGCAATGTTGGTAAAATGCTGCTGCACAGGCCTTTGGTTTGGGCAATAAAGCTAAATGTGTGGGTGTTTGAACAATGCAACTCTGGCTGGGGGAAGGAGATAGAGAATGTGCACATGGCCAGGGCTCACCATATATAGCAGGTCTGGAGCTGCTGGAATCCGGCTGGAGCCCAAATGCCCTACAGCTACATCAAAACTGCTGTGGTAGTGTTAAAGAGAACCTATTGCAGAGGCTGCCAGTGTCTGCCAGGGCAGTTCTCTGGCTGGACTGAGACTGGCACCAGTATGCTTTCCAACCCCTTCCCACTCCCATACTTTATTTCCTTCTTTCCCCAACTTCTTTCCCTCAGCTTATAAAAACATTCCCCCAACTTAAAATAAAAGAACAACAAAATGCTTCCCCCCCATCCTGTTTCTCCCTCTAGTATCACCTTATTTGAAACTTCTTAAAAAGTAGTTTACAACACCTTATTCCCCCCTCCCCTTCAATAACTCCTCAACCCTATGTCCTCTGGTTCCAGTCCCAGAAGGCCAATGCAATTGCTTTCCTTGATCATCCCCAGGCAACTCTCTTCCCCTGTGCTCCCATATGATTTGTGTATCAACCTGTGCTACTTTCAGGTTTACCTGTTGCTTCTCCCAAGACAACAGATAATGAGTGCCATGAAATACAGTGCCCATCATATGTTAGTTGGTCAGTGAATGTTTCCTATGCTGTTCATATTGGGTGGAAAAAACCACCATCCCCCCAACCACCAAATAGGACACTCAGAAAGGAAGCAAAGTGTTGCAGAAGAAGCAGTTCATATAGTTTTGGCTTTGTCCTGCATCCTCCATTGCTGACTAAGTGGCCTGTGACAAATCATTTAAAATTGCCAAAACTATCTCCCCATTTATAAAATGAGGGAACTGGACTAGATCTATGATTTTTAAACTTTGTTCTCCATTTCTTTGTAGCTACTTAAGCTCTCTTTTCAGTGGGCATGTTATGAAGATGTGAAGTGAGCAGGTCATTCTCACTTCCTTCAACCCAAGTAGCAATCTTTATATATTATGGCTAAGCATAATATTTCACTTTTAAAAAGGACTCTGTTGGTGAAAAGTTTGAAAACCACTAGATCTTGGAATGCTTTTTCATCCATTCTTTCACTTGCTAACTTCTATTCATCCTTCAGGTATCTGTAAATGTCACCTCTTCAGTGAAGCGCTTCCTGACTGACCCACTCCCCAACTAAATTAGGTTCTCCTCTTCACACACAGAGACTTATAGATCCTCTCATGGCACCTATAACAGTTGTTACTTTATTAATGACTTGTTTAACATCCCTCTTCTCACTCAAGCCTTATGAGGGCAGGGAACAAATCTGTCTGCTGCACACAATAGAGATGATTAGGGAATAAATGCTATAATTTTATGAATCCGTGTTTAAGAATAAGCAGGTACTGGCCGGGCGCGGTGGCTCATGCCTGTAATCCTAGCACTCTGGGAGGCTGAGGTGGGCGGATCGCTCAAGGTCAGGAGTTTGAAACCTGACTGAGCAAGAGCGAGACCCCATCTCTACTAAAAAAATAGAAAGAAATTAATTGCCCAACTAAAAATATATCGAAAAAATTAGCCGGGCATGTTGACACATGCCTGTAGTCCCAGCTACTCCGGAGGCTGAGGCATAAGGATCGCTTGAGCCCAGGAGTTTGAGATTGCTGTGGGCTAGGCTGAGGCCATGGCACTCTAGCCCAGGCAACACAGTGAGACTCTGTCTCAAAAAAAAAAAAAAAAAAAAGAAGCAGTTCCTTAATAAATAGTATTAATATTAAATAGTATTAATTATTAATAAGTATTTAATTAGTTACTTTGGTAGTTGTAATTACTAATGAGGAAAGCAACTCAATACTTTGAGTTAGTCAAGGAGAACTCCCAGGTTTCTTTTTTTTTTTTTTTTTGGTAGAGCCTCACTCTGTTGCCCTGGCTAGAGTGCCATGGCGTCAGCCTAGCTCACGGCAACCTCAAACTCCTGGGTTCAAGCGATCCTCCTGCCTCAGCCTCCCAAGTAGCTGGGACTACAGGTATGGGCCACCATGCTTGGCTAATTTTTTTTTCTATGTATTTTAGTTGGCCAGTTAATTTATTTCTATTTTTAGTAGAGATGGGGGTCTCGCTCTTGCTCAGGCTGGTTTTGAACTCCTGACCTTGAGCAATCCACCTGCTTCGGCCTCCCAGAGTGCTAGGATTACAGGCGTGTGCCACCGTGCCAGGCCCCAGGTTTCTCATGTGAGCACAAAGCCGCTGGACAAGATAGGGAGCAGAGGGGGAGGCCTGCTTTTATTAAGTCCAAATGGGGATGCTGGACAGAGCAGACAGCTGCCTCTCTCAGTACTTTTTCAGCAGCCACAGTCAATGCTAATCTTGTTCAGCAAAGACAATGGACACAGTCATTGCTGCTCACATGAATACAACACTGATAAGGGTCTTCTAAGAACTGGAGAGTGTCCTATCCTTAAATCCCAATCCACAGAAAAACCATGGAACTAGAAAAAGGAGACAGGATAAATGAAACATCAATATTTCCTCCAGGGAACTAACAGAATGTGAGAAATGGTGTCCCTAGTTTAAGAGTCAACAGGGAAACATCACCTTTGGGAACTCAAGCAAGCATTCTGACGTGTCAGTCACCAGCGTATTTTTGTTTATTAGGAATTTGTCTCATTTTTTGTTCTGAGGGGGAGAGTTATTTCTACTTCTATGACTGTTTTCTAAGCCTCCCCACCTCTCCCTCATACCACCACCTCCAATAAATATTTCATTTCCTGAACCTCTAGCAAGTTTGCAGAATTCTGAAATGTTGAATCTGGCTATCTGTCGGTTACTCTCCTAGAGCTTCAGGCTAAGAGAACAAGGACTGGAACATAGCTCCTCCACAGACTTGGGGTGGATCTGTCACTCCTCCTACCACCCTCTATTCCTTAGAAGAGAGAGTTCTCCAGTTTTGCCCTGCTCCACAAACCTGCCCCTGACACGTCAGACAACTGGCTGCCTTCAAATACTCCATGTTTTTGTACATGTTCTGTCTTTGCTCCCACTATTCCCTCAACCTGAAATGCCCTCCCTTTCTCTGACAGAAATTCAATTCACCCTTCTTGGTACATCTCAAATGTCACCTCTACCACAGAGCCACTCTTAATCCAACAAACCTCTACTCCCACCAAATTTAGATTTAGTTACACTTCTTTGTGCTTCCACAGCATCTGCTTGTGCCTTGGGCACAGCATTTCTCTGTCATCCATTATAGGCAATTGTACTTTATGTCTGCTTTCCACTAGACTAAGTTTCTTGAAGATACAGACCATGTCATATCATTCTCTTCAATGCCCCATGGTCCTAAACACACAGTAGGTCCTCAGTTAGAGTTTCAAATTGAAAAGCTTCTGATTCATTCCACCAAAGCCTACAGATCATCAGAACTAAGGGAGAGGAAGAGTGGAAGGAAGACCAAGCATTGATAGCATTGAAATAAAGCACAGTTTCCCTCCCCGTCCCTAACTGGGGATGGTAGATCCCACTCCTGAGAAATTAAACCAACCTCAGCAAGGAAGACTCAGCAGGCAGTTTAAAAACTTTAAAGAACTACAAGTAGTTTCAAGGTTCTCGCAGCTGCTATTAGTCAGGTGTTGACCTTGGGATGTGGTCACAGGGATTTTATATTTTACTTTGCCATCCAGTCCCTCTAACACTCTGATACCTCTAGCTATATGGGCAATAAAGAGTCTTTCATACAGGCTCTGAATATTATCTTTGAGCTCCTCTGGGAACAGGCTAGCCTTCTCTCAACCCTCCCACCTTTCCAGTGAGTAATTCCACTGTGCCGCCTCTGCAGTCCTCCTCTCTTGAAAAATAATTTTCTCAATATATCCAGCTTCCCTTCCTGAACCCTTTCCCTAACCTTAACCGTGAAGACAGTAGGAAGGTAATGTGCCTTCTCAGCTGCCTGACTAAAAGACATGGCACATTTCAAAGAAGTAATACACAGAATTAGTAAGGGTTTGTAGCTTCCTCTGTGATCCTGTAAGTACTGCTTATTTGTATTTATTATAGAACTTAGCTATTCCTATTTATAATTGACCATTTCACATATTTTATCTCCCTCACTAGACTATGAGCTTCTTTAGAATTATGTTTAGTTCCTAGCAAAGTACCCAAGACATATGTGTACTCAATAAACTACTGGCTTAGAATAAAATAGCATAAAATAAACTGAGACCTTAGGTCCCTTAGCCAAACTCAGTGACTGAGTATAGAAGAAGAAACGTTTCAGAGGTGATCAAAACCAAAAAGTCAGTGCTGTGATGCAAAGGCTCAGCTGAAGGTAGCCTCAAACAAGGGGCCTTTTGACAGTGCAGCCATATCCCATGCTCCTCAGATACTCACTATGGTCAAAGTAGTAAACTTAGTTCTCCAGAATTTACTTTCCTAAGATTTGGCAGTTCAATAAATACATTCCCAAGCCCCCACTTCAACAACTCTCCTATATCCTTCTGACCTTTAATACTGTGTAACATTAGATGAAAAATTGATTTTTTTTGGCTACTTATTTCATGGCTAAAGAAAAAAATATACTATTTAAGGTGTTAAATATTTTTACATGCAACAAACCTGGCATGAATCTAACTCATATGCACATTTTAGAGGTACAGGCATAAATGTCAGTGCTATAATTTGTTATAGGTTTCTGATGACCAGCAATGAAAATGACCACGGATTCTCACAATTCAAACCACTTTTACGTAAATGTGAACTTTCCTAAAACAGCCAACGGAGAGAACTTTCCATCCAAGCTCATAGAGACTCCTAGAGATACTGATAGCATTGTTCGCGAGGTTAGGTGTTCTTTGAAAAAAAATCCTACAAATACTAGTTTCTTTTTGGGCCTATGCTTTGACCTTTTAATAAAAATGTGCTTCAAGACACCAGTTATTAAAATGAAAGGAACAGTTTTTAATGCCCGAACAACTGCCATTTCATATAATCAGCTCTGCTGAAAGCTATAGCTTACAAGTCAGCAGTGTTTAAAAAAAAATACATTTGGTGACTTCACTAATTGCTCACTTACCAGACATGAAGTAGAGTTATAAGAAACCATGAATTGAATGTATCGGGCATCTGACACCCTAGAAAATAACAATAAAGTATAAGTATGTGAGGGTTTAAAGGAGGCAATATATATTTTAAAATTAGTAGTAATTTGTTCAACTAAAATATATGGCAGTTATAATGCTCTCTGATTATTCTTATCACAGAGAAAGCCGGTGAACCACAAGGCAATGCCGTGGGCTGAAAGAGTACTGACTTCAGTCAGACGACCCATCTTCTAGTTCCAGCCCTGTTACCACTTTGATGTGTGGCCTTGGGCAAATCACTTCTCCCTTCTGAGTCTCAGTAGTCTCACTTTGTATTAACAGAATGTAGCCTAGATGATCTCTATGGTTCCTTCCAACTTCTATGTGATTCTACAGTATTTTCTCTTCCTGGCTCAAATTCTGAAAAGCTAGGCAAATACCACCTTGCCTGCCCCACTTTCATGTCAGCTTTTTTCAGCAGAGCCCCATTGAGAAGTTTAAGTCTTTCTAGTATCCTTTTCCTATCTTCTTTCTTTAAGGTAGGAACATAGTTGTATTGAATGAATTGTCCAAAAGAAATGACCAGGAGAAAAAAGTGGGGCTCTAGGGAGCCATGGCTGAATAAGAAAGCAGACCAAATCTAACGAAAGGCCGTTCATCACCCCCCAGAAATGACAAAACCGGGAAGAGCTTCTCCTTGGTTTCAGGTCCCACAGATTAGATCTATGTTCAGACATCCAAGCCTTTCAAGTCTCAGATCTCTAAAAAATGCCTCTGAGCCAGGCATAGTGGCTCACACCTGTAATCCCAGCACTCTGGGAGGCTCAGACAAGAGGATCATTTGAGGCCAGGAATTTGAGACCGGCCTGGGCATTATAGTGAAACCCTGTCTCTACAAAAAACAAAATAGCTGGGCATGGTGGTGTGTGTCTGCAGTCCTAGCTACTCAGGAGGGTTTAGGCAGGAGGATCGTTTGAGCCTAGTAGTTTGAGGCTGTAGTGAGCTATGATCATGCCACTGCGCTTCAGCCTGGGTTACAGAATGAGACTCTATCTCTAAAAAAAAGGAAAGAAAAAAGAAAAGAGAGAGAGAGCAAGAAAGAAAGACTGGCCTCTGGCTGGATGAGGGGTCCCCCACTAGATGTGCCCTCTTATTACATGTCAGGGAGAAAAGCTATAGCAAGAAGGTGAAGAAAAAAGAGAATCAATGGGGAATTTGGTTCCTTACGGTAGAGTCTGTCTTTTGGAGCAATGACTCAAGAAAGAAATGCTATCCCCGGCCTTTCAGCAATCAGTGAGGTGCACAATGTACTGAATGATAGATAACAAACAGGTGTCACTAGGAGATAAAACACAGGGCAGGACCCCTTTGAGGTATACTAACAGCACCAATAATAATAAAGAGCTGTAATTCATCGTTGGCTTACTATGTGCCAGACGTTATATTAGGTGCTTTATATGCATTAACTCAATGAATCCTCCCTATGAGGTGGGCACTGATATTACTCCCATTGGCAGGAGAGAAAACTGACTCTTAGGTCAAGACAATTGCTGCTCAAGGTCACAGAGCTATGAAATGAGACACCTGGGATCAAATTCAGATCTGCTTGGTCCCAGACTGCATGTTCTTAATCACTAGTCTAACTGCCTCTTTACTATTAATATCAGAAACTGATACACACTAAGGACACATCCTACATGTCAGGTACACTGCTAGTCATGTCAATACATTATCTCACTTAATCCTCACTTTAACCCTGGAAAGAAGCATGATAATCCTCATTGTAAAGATGAAGACACAAACTGAAAAAGGCTAAGTAATTTGCCACAATATTAACAAGCTAGTGGCAGGGCTGGGTTTGAATCCAGGTCTGCCACAAAGTGACAACAAAATACTCTAGTGAGCTTACTAGGAGGTGCCTAGCAGCTGTCAAGTGGACTTCCTCTCAGAGCCCAGCAGGAGGGAGGTGACGGCTGGCCTGGCCAGCCATACAGCTATTAAGACACATGCCATCTGAGAGTGGGCCAACCACCCTCCACCTAGAACGAGAATAGCCCTGAGAAACTCTCAAGCCCGGATCTGAAGTTGGGTCTTTTGGATGTTAGAACAAAACATTAAAAAGAAAAGTTTTCTTGGAAGTCTGTCTTTCAATCTGGAAAATGAAATTTGGCTGCTTCTAAAGGACAATCTGTTCAATTGCTACCTCTACATCAAAGCTTCTCAGCAGCCTCCAGGACTCTTTCCAATTTTCTCAGAGAGGGAATCAGTTCTTAAGCTGGAAAGCACAGATACATAGACAGGCCAGCAGCTGGACTTGGGTCACAATTTCCCCTTCTGGGGGTCACCTCAGGGCTGAGGATGGGAAAAGAACTGGCATATGATTGAGTCCCTATACTCATTGGGGTCCCTTGAAAAGTAAGATCAGTGTTGACTATACAATCAGTGTTGACTGTACAATCAATGTTGACTGTAAGCTACACAAAAATACAGCAGATTCCTTAGCTCAATAAAATGTGTTTAAACACTTCAAAGTTAAAACCTGTTAGAGTCTTTTGCCACAACCACATTCTTACTCCAAGGCATATTCAATGCTTCATTTTCTGAAGCTAGGCACTTTCTTTCTTGACATCAAGTTAGATAAAATTAAATAATTCCTTACTGTTATGGGGAAGCAGTATTAACATAGTTGTTCATTTAATAGCGGGTCAGATTGCCTGACTCGAAACCCTGACTCTACCTCTTACTCACTACATGACGCTGGGTAAAGTTACTTAGTCTCCAAGTGCCTTGGTTTTCTTCTCTATGAAAATGGGAAAGTGGGGGGCAAAGCAACATACACAACCTAAACATTTGTACCCCCATAATATGCTGAAATAAAAAAAAAAGAAAAGAAAATAGGAAGAACAAGATAACCTACCTTGTAAGGTTTTTGTGAGGATTAAATGAGATAAGGCCCGTAAAATGTTTAGCAAAATGGCTACTTATTTAATAGATACTCACTAAATATTTACTATTGTTTTTAGTGAATGATTCAAATAATAGGGTTTTGTTTTGGTTTTTTTTTTTTGAGACGGAGTCTCGCTTTGTTGCCCAGGCTAGAGAGAGTGCTGTGGCGTCAGCCTAGCTCACAGCAACCTCAAACTCCTGGGCTCAAATAATCCTCCCGCCTCAGCCTCCCAAGTAGCTGGGACTACAGGCACGCGCCACCATGCCCAGCTAATTTTTTCTATATATATCTTAGTTGGCCAATTAATTTCTTTCTATTTATAGTAGAGACAGGGTCTCACTCTTGCTCAGGCTGGTTTCGAACTCCTGACCTCAAGCAATCCTCCTGCCTCGGTCTCCTAGAGTGCTAGGATTACAGGTGTGAGCCACAATAGGGTTTTAATTATCTCCAATAAACCTCCCTAATTATTTAAGATTGTGTAAATAAAGTGATAAATCTCAACCACTGACTCAGAACTTACTGATTAAGGAGGCTTCTCTCCAAGGTCTCTAGGGTCTCAAAAGTTAAGACAAAGCAGTCTGGAGACAGCAGGGTGGGATTAAACACAAACTTCACTGACTGGCCCCCTCTGCTCAAAGTACTCTTCATAGCAGAGCTGGTCACCAAAAGACCAGTCAGCAAACCGCTGCATGCTTGAGTGTGGCATGCTCATTTATGGCACACAAAAGACATCATTAGGACATCTGAGAAGCAACAATGGGCTGCTAACGTAGCTTACCACTCAGAATTCCCAATACCTGGCTTTCTGGACCTTAATCTTTAAACACTTCAGCTCTGAGGATGACAGAGTCTGTAAGTTTGGCATTTTATGGGCACCTATCCAAGAGGCTAACAGATATTGTTGTTTACTCACAAAGAATAAGTAAACAACTTATTCTTAAACAATCTTCATGAAATAGCACCAGCCTCACTTATATTAGGGGTGGGGTGGGGGAGGGTAACACTAGCCTGAGACTCTATCCTTTTAAAACCAAATTCTTGGGACTCTAAAAGTCAAGGCCTAAAATACCAAAAATCCAAGTGAACAATGACCATTATAAAGGTGTAATCTTAGGAAGCAATATATATATATTCCCTATTTCAAACCTGTCTGGCCTACTCTTTAGAATCCAAGCCACAAAAAAGTCACATTATTTTATAGATTTTTTTTTTAATCTTCTGCCTCCGGATGGTATGTTCCAGATTTGCTCCCTTTTTATTCACTAGCCACAGTTTGGAACCACTTTGGTTTGATTTTAGAACTCATTCTACACACAAATGACAAAGATGGGCCACAATGGAACATAATACAAAGAATATGCTATAGGTCTTAAAAGGAAATTCTCAAATTGAGTCTTGGAAAACCTGAAGAGTGGGCTGGGAACAGTGGCTCACACCTGTAATCCTACCACTCTGAGAGGCAGAGGCGGGAGGATTGCTTGAGGTCAGGAGTTTGAAACCAGCCTGAGCAACAGCGAGACCCTGTCTCTACTGTAAATAGAAAGAAATTAATTGGCCAACTAATATATATATAGAAAAAATTAGCTGGGCATGGTGGTGCATGCCTGTAGTCCCAGCTACTCGGGAGGCTGAGGCAGCAGGATTCCTTGAGTCCAGGAGTTTGAGGTTGCTGTGAGCTAGGCTGATGCCACAGCACTCACTCTAGCCTGGGCAACAAAGCAAGACTCTGTCTCAAAAAAGAAAAAAAAGAAAAAAAAGAAAGCCAATGGACAATCCCCAGAAAGAAAG
>VSMD01012884.1:0-31946 GCA_008750895.1 Mirza zaza
TCTGTCTCTACAAAAAAAAAAATGTATACAAAGAAAAGGAATGCGGCCGGGTGTGGTGGCTCAAGCCTGTAATCCTAGCTCTCTGGGAGGCCGAGGTGGGCGGATCGTTTGAGCTCAGGAGTTCGAGACCAGCCTGAGCAAGAGCGAGACCCCATCTCTACTATAAATAGAAAGAAATTAATTGGCCAACTAAAATATATATATAGAAAAATTAGCCGGGCATGGTGGCGCATGCCTGTAGTCCCAGCTACTCGGGAGGCTGAGGCAGCAGGATTGCTTGAGCCCAGGAGTTTGAGGTTGCTGTGAGCTAGGCTGACGCCATGGCACTCACTCTAGCCTGGGCAATAAAGTGAGACTCTGTCTCAAAAAAAAAAAAAAAAAAGAAAAAGAAAAGGAATGCAATCAGTTATAAAGGATATCAGGGAAGGCTTGTGAAGGTGACACTTGGGCTGAGAGGTGAGAAGGAGTCTGTCTTATGAAGAGCCAGGAACAGAGAGCATTCGAGACAGAGAGACCAATAAAGGCAAAGACTCAGAAAAGTAAATCTGCACTTCTACTTTCCTTTCCCTATATCCAATCCAGCCCATCATTTGGGACCCACACCAAGCCGCTTCCCTCATGAAAGCTTCCCAGATACTGTGGATCTTTCCTGACCTGCTGGAGCTCTCGTGGCTGTAGCACTCACCTGGCTTGCATAGATTGGTTGGGTAGTGCAATGGTCAAACACACAGTCTCCTAGGGAAGTTGCTTAACTTTTCCAGTCCTAGGTTTCTTCACCCATAAATGCAGATAGTAATATCTACTTTATAAGGATGCTGGGGGAAATATCGATACATGTAAAGTTCTTGGCACCTAAATAAATGGCCACTACAATTAATACTTACAAAACTGGCTCACTCATTCAAGTGTTAATCTAGTTTAGAAAATGTTTTTCTGAGCACAGATCATGCCTTTTTCAACTTTTTCTCCTTCATAGTGCAAACACTGTGCCTCACATAGATATTATGGGTAGGAGCAAGTATGCCACACAGCACTCCACTAATGGAGCCATGCAGGGCACAGAGATGAGCACGACTGGGCTGGAGGCCTCCATGAGCTTCCAGAGAGTGAGCAAGTAGCTGTGCCTGCAGCAGTCACACTGCGGATCTTTTACCTTTGGATACAGAGAATAACAAGTTTCAAAGCACCAGCA
Organism: Mirza zaza; assembly: GCA_008750895.1. Lineage (NCBI taxonomy): Eukaryota > Metazoa > Chordata > Mammalia > Primates > Cheirogaleidae > Mirza > Mirza zaza. Next base: position 1,193 of record VSMD01012884.1, read on the forward strand.
CACAGGTATTAGTATGCTATGGCTGCTGTAACAAGGTACCCCAAACCGGGTGGCTTAAACAACAGATATTTATTTTCTCACAGCTCTGGAGGCTGGGAATCTGAAATCAGGATATCTGCAGGTAGCTTCTGAGGGCTATGAGGAATCTGTCCCATGCCTCTCTCCTCGGCTCTGGTGGTTTGCCAAATCTTTGGTGCATCTGGGCTATAGAAACATCACCCTGATACCTGCCTTCATCTTCACACGATGTTCTCCCTTTGTTTGCATCTGTGTCCAAATTTCTGCTTTTTATAAGGACACCGGTCATGTTGGATTAGGGTCCACCCTAACAACCTCATTTTAACTTGATTACCTTTGTAAAGAGCCTATCTCCAAATAAGATCATATTCTGAGGTACTGCAGGTTAGGATTCAAACATACCTTTTTTGGGGGACACAGTTCAACCCAGAAAACACTCTCCTCATCCACATCACGCAGCAAGGCCCTCCAGGACAAGTACCACGTCCTGTCCTAAATATCTGTACCTTTCAGGCCTCAGCTTCACCCCCTCCGCTATTCTTGTGCTCTTGTGCCCCTTCCCACAATCCGGCCTTTCCAATTCCTACTGTGCTCTTTCCACCTTCTCTTTGCTGGGCCAATTCCGAGTCATGCTTCATTTCTTACCTTAAATGTTACCTCTTCACAGAGGCCTTCCCTGATCACCCTTTCTTGATTGTATCTCCCGTGTTATTTGTTCTCTTGTGGTTACCCCTTCTTTCTTCCCAACACATCTCATGGTTTGTAAGTATACATATATCTGCGTGAACGATTAGTGGGTGTGACAGACATTAACCCCTAGTCTATAAGCACAGTGAGGGTAGGGACCTTCCTAGTCACCACTGACTTCCCAATTTCATAGTGCATGTTCCAGAGTAGAAATTCCATAAATATTTGTTGGATGAATAAATGAAGGCATGAATTATGTATTTTGGATCCCCCATATCATCTCATGTTATGGGATTAGTGAATGTTGAGCGCATTATTTCTGCCTGTGTTTTCTAAGAAAGAGTAAATACTTTCAGGATAAAGTAAGTCTCATTCTTTTTTGAATCTCAAGCATCCAACCTCTGCTCCTTGATCCTGTATGTACTATGTTAGTTATCTCTGCTGTATAACGAATTACCTTGACACCTAGGAGCTTAAGACAATAATACTTATTATTTCACAATTTCTGTGGGTCAGGAATTCAAGTGTCTTTGCTGGGTGTTTCTGGCTCAAGGTCCCTAATGAGGTTATATTACAGATTTTGGCCAGGGCCACAGTCATTTGAAGGCTTGACTAGGACTGGAGGATCCACTCTGAAGGTGGCTCACACACGGCTGGCAAATTAGAGTTGGTTTTAGGCAGGAGGCTTTAGTCATGTAAACCTCTCCATAGGACTGCTTGAGTGTCCTCACAACATGGATTCCCTGTGAGTGATCAAGAAAGAGCAAAGAAGCTGCAATGCCTTCTATGACTTTACCTTGGAACTCATGCTCCATGACTTCCACAATATCCTATGGATCACGCATGTTGGCTCTATTCGCTGTGGGAGGGGACCACACGAGGGCCTGGATACTGAGCCAAGAATCACCTGGGTCTACAGAGGTTGATACCATGAGCTAAACTAGGTCTCTTTGCCCCTATTACTTGCCCCCTCCATTCTATCCCACCCCATGGAACCCGGTTCTTTGCTTTCCAAACACTAATCACATTGTATGATTACATGTTCTTTTAGTTATTTTACTTTGTCTCCCTCTAACAGACTGTAAGCTCCACGAAGGCAGAGACTGCATCTGTCTGGTTCTGCACTGTGCCCTCAGTGACCAGCACAAGACACAGAGTAGGTGCTTGGTGAATGCTGTTTGAATGAATGATAATGATTTGCTTCAGTTTGAATTATGTCTGTCTCCCCTCTGCGTAGTGGGTTCCCAGCTCAGGGCCTGGCATTAGAATTAAGGTTTCTATAAGTGTTTGTTGAATTAGGCTGAGTGATGAAGAAGCTGGGAGAATCAACAGGGACTTGATTTCGCTTCCTCAAGCCTCTAGGTCCAGCTCAAATCCACAAAGCAGAGACAAAAGTCGGACAAAACCTGGCACTACCGCCCCAACCCTAGCAACGCGGGCGGAGCTGAGCCCGCCGGTTGCTCAGGGCGCGTCACTTCCGGGACCCGGGGTTGCGGGGATCCACTTCCGGGGGAGCGGCGCGGCGGCGCGGGAGGTGAGATCCGCGGCGCCGGCGGCTGGGCCGCGGCTTCGCGTCGGGGCAGAGTCCGCGGTGCGGCGGGAACCGAGACAAGGGGCGGGTTCCGGCCCGGCGGCGCGGCCCGTGTGTCCCCGGCAGCGCTGCTCGGGCGGCCCGGGCGTCGCTCCGCGGGGCGTGAATAACTTCCCACGGTGCTCGTTAGAAAGTTACTTGCAGAGGGCGTGTGAGTCCTAGGGTGGGAGGCGCAGGGCCTCGCCAGGTGCCACTTGGAGCTTTAGTGCAGAGCCTGGGCCGGAGCCTAGAGCTCCTCAAGGCCGTACCAGGGCCTCTCCTGCCACGGGTGGAGCATTAGGAGGAGCCTGAGCCCCGGAGTGAGTCTGGCCGGGGTTCGAACCCTGAGTGTGCTCCATATTGCAGTGTTACCGTGAGCAAGTCACTTTTCCCCTCCCTGGTTCTCAGTTTTCTCCTCTGTATAATGGGCACGCTGGCTGAAGATGAGATAGTGAATGTAAAGAGCTCAGTAGGTGCGCAGTGCGTGTTTGTTGTCTGAATTCTTTTTAAGAGAAGCGGAGAATGAATGTGAGAAATTTCATACTTTTAAAGTGATGGCAACAAATTTGGATTAATCATTATACTTTGCAGGACATCTGCATAACAGTTTCAGCCTGTTGGCTACCAGTTATGACTCCACCCTGAGAAATGGCTTAGCTTTCCATAGGACAAAATTCTAACCCAGTTTTGAGCAGTTCTTGGGAATTTGTTATATTGCAGTGGGTTTGGGTATATGGCCATTGCCGTAAGGCAGTAACTCCTGACAATGGTTTTCTATTCCCCAGTCTGTTCTAGTTGAATTCTCAGAACAGAATTTAAAATCCCTTCATTAGAAGTCAAGAATCTCCTACCAACACAGTATACAACATTGGAAGATGGTGAAGCCTCTGGCAACCACGTGTCCCAGTGGCTATTATGTATTATGAAATGTTGACCCATTCTTTTTCCTCTCAATCTTTATTTCAGAACAATTTTAGATTTACAGAGTTATTGCAAAGATACTTCTGTGAGTTCCCATATACCTCACACCCTGTTTCCCCTATTATTAACATCTTACATTCATATGGTACATTTGCCACAATTAATATAGATACATTATTATTAAAGACCATACTTTAATTCATATTTCATCAATTTTCCCCTAATGTCCTTTTTCTGTTCCAATATCCTATCTGGGGTATCACATTACATTTAGCAGTCATGTCTCTTTTGGCCCTCTTCTCTATGGTATTTCTCAGACTTTTCCTTCTTTTCTTTTCTTTTTTAGAGACAGGGACTCTGTCGCCCAGGTTGGAGTGCAGTGGTGTAGCCATAGCAGCCTTGAACTACTGGGCTCAAGCAGTCCTCCTGCCTCAGTCTCCTGATTAGCTAGGACTACAGGCATGTGCCACTACACCTAGCTAATTTTTTTTTTTTTTTTTTGTAGACATGGGGATCTTGCTTTGTTGCTCAGGCTGGTCTTGGCCTCAAAAGATCCTCCCACCTTGGCCTCCCAAAGCGCTGGGGTTATAGGCATGATCCTCTTTGCCTGGCCAGACTTTCCTTGTTTTAGATGATCTTGACAGTTTTGAGGATTACTGGTCAGATATTTTGCAGAATGACCATCATTTGGCATTTGTCTAGGGTAGGCGTCCTCAAACTATGGCCCGTGGGCCACATGCTGGTGTTTTTGCCTGTTTGTTTTTTTACTTCAAAATAAGATATGTGCAGTGTGCATAGTAATTTGTTCGTAGTTTTTTTAAAACTATAGTCCAGCCCTCCAGCGGTCTGAGGGACAGTGAACTGGCCCCCTGTTTAAAAAGTTTGAGGACCCCTGGTCTAGGGTTATGAGTTTTGGAGAGGAAGACCACAGAGGTAAAATGCTCATCACATCATAACAAGGGTCCATGCTATCAGTGTGAGTTATCACTGTCGATGTTAACTTGGTTCTCCTGAGTTGAGGTAGTAGTCAGGCTTTTCCACTGTAAAGTTACTTTTCCTCTTCTTCCCTGCCCCCTTCCTTACTATCCTTTTGGAAGAATGTCATTATGTAGAGCCCACACTGGAGGAGTATGAAATTATACCTCACACTTAAAGGGAGAGTATCTATAGAAGTTATTTGGAATTCTTCTCCATGGGAAATTTGTCTACTCATTTGTTTATTTACTTATTCAGTCATTAATTTATATCAGTGTGAACTTCTTAATGTTCATTGTATATTTTGGGTCATAATCCAGTACTACTTAGTTTCATCGCTCAAATTGTTCCAGCTTTGGCCATTGGGAGCTCTTTTCAGTTGGCTCCTGTATCCCTTTGATATGCTCCCCTGCCCGTGTGTTTTTTTTGTTTTGTTTTGTTGAGCCCTTTCTACTCTAGGCTCGTTTTGTATATTTCTACCCCAGTCCTAGAATTAGCCATTTCCCTGGTTCTTTTTGTTGGAGAATGGCTTAGAAACCAAGATCTGGGCATGAAATCTGCTTATTGCTACTGAGTGTGCTTTCTTCTAGGCCCTCTTAGTGGACAGAGCAAGAGATATATATGTATAAATATTCCTATATGTAACCACCTGTATCTGTATTAAGGTAAACATAACTGATGTCTCCAACCCTCATCCATTACACATGGATTATTCTAGTATCCTCTTGCTTATCCTCTTGCTTATTTGTAACCTCCCACTCCACTGTGACAAACCTTACTCTCGCCGTGCACCATACATTTAATTAATTGTTCAATTCCAGTACATATGTATAATGGATTTTAGAATTGTTCACCTGTGTGCCCTGCGGGAAACAACTTTATCAACTAGAGTGCAATGCATATGTACACTTCCTTTTGCCTTTAGTTATATGGACTCCACTGATTTTCAGTTACTTAGGTCAGCATCTTGTTCCCCCATCTCTTCAATAAAGTTATTAGTATGTTTAGATTCAGAATGTCACATTCTGCATTCCATCCTGGGATACCCTGATCTCCTATGTGATTTTTAAAATATTTGTATACATGAAAGTTTACTTTTTGTGCTGTAAAGTTTCATGGGTTTTGACAAATGCTTAATGTCTTATATGCATCATTATAGTGTCTAATGGAATAGTTTCCCCTCCTCCAGGGATTATTTTTAACTTCATTTAGATCTCACTTTAGCAATCCTGTTGGCTCTCTCTTGAAAATATGTCTATAACTTGAGAATTTACCACCTCCACTGCTACCACTGAGGTGTAGGCATGTCTTTTAACTGTTAAAGAAGGTTCTTACCTGGTTTCCCTGCTTCCACTCTTGTCCCCTTATAGTCTGTTGTCCACAAAGCAGTCAGAGGGACCATATGGAAATGAGTCAGATCATGTAAGAACCTTCTAGTAGCTCCTCTTTCACTCAGAGAAAAAGCCATTCCTTATAATGGCCTACAGTTTGCTCTGTGCTGTTCTCCTTGATTGTGAAGTTCATTCCTGCCTCAGGACCTTTGCCCTTGCTGTTCTTTTATCCTGGGATACTCTAGCAGATATTTAAATGACTTATTCCTTTGCTTGCTTCTTGCCTCTGTCACCTTTTCAAAGAGGCCCTTCCCTGGCTACCTCATGTAAAATAGCACCCTCTTTTCTCTCTCCTTTGTATTTTCTTGTAATACCCCTGACATTACATTATATGTGTATGTGCGTGTTTTGAGGGCTTCCAATTAGAAATTCCATGGCAGGGACTGGAATAGTGCCTGCCACATAGTAAATACTCAATAAGTATGTGTCCAGTGAATGAATGTCTCAGACCACCAGTGTCTGGTATTGAAGAATGAACCTCAAAGTTTCCAGTAACTTCATGAAAGTATTTGCCATGTTTGGTAATAAACGAGTATGCACTTTTTATTAAATTCTAATGGGGGTATGAAAGTCCCCCAATATATAAAAAAATCTCTGCCCTTAAAGCAAATCTGGAGCATCACAGGGCTGGAGACCAGGATAGGCAGCTGTGCCCTGACTCGCTGGCAGAACCCACAGGCGTCTGTGGCCTCTCGGCTCCTCCTCCTCATTGTTAAGTGACGCAGTTGCTTGAGGCATCTGCTCTTGCTTTAAAGGTGGAAACAGAGGCACAGGCTTCATCATTTACCAAAAATGTATGAGTCAGGCCCTGGGATAAACTCAAGATGGACCCAGAGTCGCCACTGTCCAAGAGATTACAGTGGATCAAGTAAAAAGCACAATTTCAGTGTAATATTTCTCAATCAATAAATACATTTTATTTTTCATTCAATCAGTAGATACATTTTAAAACTTGATCCAGGACATACATACTTGCATATAGATATATGTATTTAAAAAGTTTCAGGACCGAATACTGGCGCTTACTAATGGGATGCACTCTGATACTTTGTATTGCCATTTATTTAATTGAATAAAGTGCTGGCTGATAAGAAACAGTGCTGGCTGCAGCCCCCTAAATGGTTTTCATGGCTCACCAATGGGTCACAGCCTGCAGTTTGGGTAAGAGCCGGGGCTCTGGAGCAATCAGCCCATTTGAATCCTGAGTTTGCCACTTACCAGTCAAGTTATCCCTGGGTAGGTCACACAATCTCCCCGAGCCTCAGTTTCCTCGTTCTCATTAGTAGTACCTCCCAGAGTGGCCACGAAGTGGGCGAGATGCTGACTGTAAAGTGTGATGCACAGTGCCCGGCATGCGATCTGCTCACTGCTGGCGCTGCGGCAGTGGCAGGGGATAACAAAGCCTGCCACGGGAGTGTAAGGGTTAAGGGCCTCATTGAGATCTAAAGGATGAGTAGGACTCTGTGACTTCTGTAATCAATCAGTAAAGGAAAACCCAGAGGTCCTGGCAGGCAAGCTGGGAAGTAAAGCACAGAGGTGCAGGGAAAACTAGATGAGAGTTTTAAAGCATACCCAGTATGTGTAGAGCATTTCATGTTTTCCAGAACCTTTTCACAACCACCTTCTATTACACCTGTGCTGTCCAAGAGAGAGCCTTTGGCCACATGTGGCTATTTGTCATTAATTAAAGTTAAATAAAATTTGAATTAAAAACTCAGTTCCTCTGTAACCACATTTAAGTACTCAATAGCCACATGTGGCTGGTGGCTACCATTTGGAGATCACAAATATAGAATTTCCATCATTGCAGAAAACTTTGTTGAACAGCGCTTCATTATATCCTAACAAAAGTCTTGTGAAGAAAGTTGACAGGGCATACATAGATTTTTTTTTTTAATTGTATTGTTTCAATAACGTTCCAAAAAATTACAACTCAGGACTCCTTCACCTTAATAGCAACTATTTACATTTTCCGTGGCCTCTTTTGATCTTTAGCCAGTGAAATCAGCTTATAGATGGTTCTAATCACAGTGTTTATACAATTGCTTGCTTTTAAAATTAATATTATTTTGGAATGACTTTCCACTGACCTGATACACTGTGTTTATATTTGTCATTTTAGTGAAGGGGGATTATGCTCTGATGTATCATAATTGAGTTAATTGCTTTCTTATTGTTGGACACTTTAGTTGCTTCCTGTTTTTCATTATTGTGAATGCCGCTGCCATGAACTTTTTTGTACCTGGAGGCTTTTTCTTGTTTTGAATTGTTTCCTTACTATAAATTCTAGGAAGTAAGTTATTCCATCAAAGGATATAATCACTCATGTGGTTCTTGGTATATATTGCCTAATTGCCATTTAAAAAAAGCCTAAATGTATTATAAGTTTGAATAGATATCATTGATAATTGCTTGGCTTGTGAGAACATCAAATCTCCAAGTGGTCAAGAGAGTTGCCCCAAGTGTACCCAGCTACCTGCTGATAGTCAGGGTTTGTCCTACCGCTACCTTACCCCTGCCCCATCTTTCTGTTGCATCACTGCAAATATTTTTAACAATGTTGCTGTTAGTAAGGAATAAATCTGAGTATTTGTAAGTTTTGTAGGCTTGTTACAGCCTTTAGCGGAAGGCTTGGAGCCAAGAGCATTTTTTAGAAAGTACACTTTATGAGGTGTAACTGTGAAACAATGAGAAGGCTTTTTTAAACCTTGGTGTTCCCGTGGTAGTGGCCTGTAGAGGCCGTGTGTTTCTTCCAGTGAAGCTGTTCCCACAACCTCCGTGGCATTTACTTCAGGGCCAGTTTATGAGCCTCCTCAAATAATCTGCCTAGCGTCTGAGCGTCACCTTGTATTTGACCAAAAATGGTATTCCCGAGCTCTGCCCCACCTGATTCACCAGACTTGGAATCAGGTGATGTTGGGTTCTTTCCAGAAGTCAAATCCTTCCTGGGAATATGACGATCTGCCAGTTTTGAGGATTCTGGGGGGAAAAAATAATAAAAATAAAGGGCCTCCGGCTTTGACGGCCATTCCCAAAGTGGACAGGGCTGGTGTGAGAGGTGGCCGCCCTGCTGGCACAGGCACGTGATCTTCTGCCGGGAGCAGGTTGAAAGGGCAGCAGCACTCATCTGTGTAAGTCCCGCTCGGTGTACTTAGAAGGTTATTTTTATTCAGTTATTTCTTGTTGGAAGCATGGTACGAAGCAGTGACACCTCAACACCAAGGTGGAGGAAGGTCTTTAGCACAATCTCTTTTAGCCCAGGGCCATCCCACACAAGTATAATACAGGCCAGGTGTGTAATTGTACATTTTCCAGTAGCCACATGTAAAAAGTAAAAAGAAACAGGTGAGTTTTTTTTAACTGCGGTAAAATATACATAACAATTTACCATTTTAACTGTTTTTAAGTATAAAATTCAGTGGCCTTTGCAATGTTATATAACCATCACTGCTATTTTCAGAACGTTTTCATCTTCCCGAACTGAAACTCCATACCCATTAAACAGTAACTCCCCAGTTCCCCTGCCCCTTGCCCCTGGTAACCTCTATTCTACTTCCTGTCTTTATGAACTTGCCTATTCTAGGTCCCTCGTATCAGTGGAATCATACAATGTCCTTTTGTGTCTGGGTTACTTCACATGTGTTTATTCACAGTTCCTAATGTTTTCAAGGTTCATCCATGTTGTATCATGTATCAGAATTTTGTTCCTTTTTTAAGGCTAATATTCTGTCGTATGTATACAATACATTCATTTGTCCATTCATCTGTTGATGGACTCTTAGCTGTTTCTATCTTTTGGCTGTTGTGAATAGTGTTGCTGTGATCATTGGTGTCTGAGTCCTTGCTTACAGTTCTTTTGGGTGTATACATAGGGGTGGATTTTCTAGGTCATATGATAATTCTATGCTTAGCTTTTTGAGGAACCACCAAAATATTTTCTACGGGGGTGGCACCATTTTACGTTTCCACCAGCAATGCGTGAGGGTTCTAATTTCTTCACATCCTTACTAACACTTATTTTCCTTTTTTTTTTTTTTTTTAATAATGACCATCCTAATGGTTATGAAGTAGTATCTCATTGTGGTTTTGATTTGCATGTCCCTAACAATTCATGATGTTGAACATCTTTTCATGTGCTTGTTGGTCATTTGTATATCTTTTTTGGAGATATACATACATTCAAGATATACTTGAATGTCTATTCAAGTCCTTTGTCCATTTTTAATTGACTTGTTCTGGTTTTTGTTGTTGTTGTGTTGTAGTTATTTTTTATTCTTTTTTTTTTTTTGAGACAGAGTCTCACTCTGTTGCTTGGGCTAAGAGTGCCGTTGCATCAGCATAGCTCACAGCAATCTCAAACTCCTGGGCTCAAGCAATCCTTCTGCCTCAGCCTCCCGAGTAGCTGGGACTACAGGCATGTGCCACCATGCCTGGCTAATTTTTTCTATATATTTTTAGTTAGCCAATTAATTTCTTTCTAGTTTTAGTAGAGATGGTTTATCACTCTTAATCAGGCTGGTTTCGAATTCCTGACCTTGAGCGATCCTCCTGCCTCGGCCTCCCAGAGTGCTAGGATTACAGGCATGAGCCACCATGCCTGGCCTATTCTTATTTTTTTTAAGAGACAGGGTATTGGTTTGTTGCCCAGCCTGATGTTCAGTGGCACAATCACAGCTCACTGCACCCTCAAACTCCTGGGTCAAGTAATTGTCCAACTTCAGCCTCTTGAGTAGCTAGGACTACAGGCACATGCCACCATACCCTGTTAATTTTTTTTTTTTTTTTTTTGAGACAGAGTCTTGTTCTGTTGCCCTGGCTAGAGTGCCGTGGCATCAGCCTACCTCACAGCAACCTCAAACTCCTGGGCTCAAGCAATCCTCTTGCCTCAGCCTCCCGGTTAGCTGGGACTACAGGCATGCGCCACCATGCCTGGCTAATTTTTTTCTATTTTTAGTAGAGATGGGGTCTCGCTCTTGCTCACACTGGTCTCAAACTCCTGAGCTCAAGCAATCCTCCCACCTTGGCCTCCCAGAGTGCTAGGATTACAGATGTGAGCCACCGCATCCGGCCCTGCTAATTTTTTAATTTTTAATTTTTTGTAGAGATAGAATCTCGCCATTGCCCAGGCTGGTTTTGAACTCCTGGCCTCAAGCTGTCCTCCTACCCTGCCCTCCCAAAGTGGGAGACTGGGATTATAGGTGTAAGCCACCGCACGCAGCCTGTTGTAGTTATTTACACATTTTGTGTACTAGACCCTTATCAGATATATGATTTACAACTATCTTCTCATGTTTTCTGGGTTGTCTTTTTACCCTCTTGGTGATGTCCTGTTGTGCACAAAAGTTTTTAATTTTGATGCAAAGTGTGTTTATATTTTCTTTTGTTGCTTGTGCTTTGATAGCACATGCAAGAAATCATTGTCTAACTCCAGTGTAATGAAGATTTCTCCCTATGTTTTTTTCTAAGGGTCCATCTTCATTCTTTTGCATGTGACTATCCAGTTTTCCCAGCACCATTTGTTGAAAAGACTGTCCTTTTCCCATGAATGATCTCGGCACCTGTGTTTGAAAGTCAATTGACCATATATGTGTTTATTTCTGGACTCTCTTTTCTATTCCATTGGGCTATATGTCTGTTCTTATACCAATACTATACTGTTCTGATTACTGTAGTTTTGCAGTAAGTTTTGAAATCAGAAAGTGAGTCTTCCAACTTTGTTCTTTTTTAAAATTTGTTGAAATTAATTTTAATAATATAATTTATTTAACCTAATATATCATTTTAACATGTAATCAATATAAAAATATTATTAATGAGATGTATTACAGTCTGATTTTCATACTAAGTCTTTGAAATTGGGTGCGTATTTGACTTAGCATCTCAATTCAGACTTGTTGCATTTCAAGTCTTAATACTCACCTGTGGCTCATGGCCACCTTATTGAGTAGCTCAGATTTAGCAGAAAATTGCATTGTGGCACAAATCTCTGAAAACACAAAGGGCTTCGGATTCAAGTGGGCCTGGCTCCAAAGGATATTTGCCCCTTTATCATAGAGGTGGGCAGAAGAAAGCCACTGGTGGTGCCATGGTAGAGGAGGGTGACAAGAAACGCATGTTGGGGCCGGGCACGGTGGCACATACCTGTAATCCTAGCACTCTGGGAGGCCAAGGCACGCAGATCGCTCAAGGTCAGGGATTCGAAACCAGCCTGAGCAAGAGTAAGATCCCGTCTCTACTAAAAATAGAAAGAAATTTAATTGGACAACTAAAAATATATAGAAAAAACATTAGCTAGGCATGGTGGCACATGCCTGTAGTCTCAGCTACTTGGGAGGCTGAGGCAGGAAGATTGCTTGAGCCCAGGAGTTTGAGGTTGCTGTGAGCTAGGCTGATGCCACGGCACTCTAGCCCAGGCAACAGAGTGAGACTCTGTCTCAGAAAAAAAAAAAAAGAAAGGCATGTTGGGGAGGTGACACTTGAGCTCAGGCTTGCAGGTAGTGTGGGGGCTTCACCAAGCAGTCAGAGTGGTGAAGGACATTCTTGGCAGAGTATGCAGCTTGGACAGAGGCCAGGATTTTGAAAAAGCGCAGTGCTCTTAGAGAACCACAGGCAGTTCTTTCAGCCAGGGTGTTAGGAGTGGGGGCCCTGCCGAGAGGAGAGGTGGGCTGAGGCCGGACCTTCCACCACTGCCCCCGTCATTGAAGCCACCAGCATTTCTTATCTGGCTTATTGGCTGTGGCCTTGTCACTGGTCTCCCTGTGGCCACTTTGCCCCCTCTCTGCATTGTCCCTCCCCCATTTAAAAATGTTAGTGGGATCAGGTCACTTCTCTGCTCAACGCTTTGGTGGCTTTATAGTTATTCTTTCAAATTGCAAGTGTCAGGGACCTACAAGGTCTGCCCCACTCCTCTGATCGTGCCTCCTTCTGCTCTCCCTCCTACCGTCTCCTCTCTGGCTGTATTGGCCTCCTTTCCCCACCCGGGGCCTCTGCAGTTTCTTTTCTCTCTTCCTGGAACGTGTTTCCCTCAGATACACACATGGCTCACTCTCACTTCATGTCTCCACCATCTCATTTCCATCTCCGTGCTTCAGAGAGGCCCTTCCTGTCAGCCTACACACAATAAAATGATGCCCTTCTTAAGTTTTTCCAAAACAGTCATCACTGCCTGGCATACATATCACGTCTCGATGTGTTCATTGTCTGCCCCTGTCCTGAGCATGTGGGCCCAGGAAACTCAGGGTTTTGTGTGTTCTACTCACTCTTCTGTGCTTGGCGTTCCATAAATATTTGTCAAACGAGTGACTGGATGAAAAATAAATGAATAAACAAAGCCTGAAATGTAGCCGACCTTCAGTAAATATATGTTGATTTGAAATTTTTGTTGAAGCATTTCCCTTTGCATTTGCTTATTTATTTTCCTTAACTTTATATTTGGAAAATGTCAAACATACAAAAGTTGAAAGTATGGTTCAATGACTCTGCATATATCATCTATTAGATTCAAAATTTGTTAACATTTCACCGCAATTGCTTTATATTATCTTTGCATGTGTGTGCATGCATTTGTGCAAGCTAAAAGTCAGTTGTAGAAACGTGACGCTTAACCCTTTGCATTTACAAGTTGGCTCTGGAGAGTGAATCAGAAGCGACCTCAGGCAGCGGGCGGCTTGGACCATGGCCTCCGACCTGGACTTCTCACCTCCCGAGGTGCCCGAGCCCACTTTCCTGGAGAACCTGCTTCGGTACGGACTCTTCCTGGGGGCCATCTTCCAGCTCATCTGTGTGCTGGCCATCATTGTACCCATCCCCAAGTCCCACGAGGCGGTGAGTCCTTCCCTGGGAGCCTCAGCTCCTCCGAGTGCCAGGTTGGGTTCTGGGTGCTAACAACAGATAACACCACAACCACCATCAGCAGGGGCCATGCAGGGCCTCCTTGATTTACTGTGTGTCCCCAAATTCCCACCTGGGAGATTAAACCACATAGCTAATACTTTATTTGTTCATGTATCTGTTAAGCAGATTTTTATTTAGTGCTTACTACATGTCAGACTCTGCTGAAAAATGTAGTATCTGCCCTCGAGGAGCTTCAAGTCCTTGGGAGGGAAGGCAGATATCAAACAAATACCCATATGTGTTTCCATAAGAAGTACAGGATATAGTGAGGGCATGGAGCAAGGGGGAGGGCCTGATCCTACCCTGGGGCAGGGGCTGGACTGTCCCCCCTGCCAAGGAGACAGTGTGTGAGCTAAGACTGAAGGAATGAGCAGGCTTCTGCCAGGTGAAGTGGGTAAAGGGTAAGGATGACATTCCAGAGAGAGGGCACTGCATGTGCAGGGGACGTGAGGATAAAGGAACAGGCTAGTTCAAGGGCCTGAATGCAGTTGAATGTGGCCAGAGCACAGAGGGGGCATGGTATAGCCAGAGGTATGGACAGAACCCAGAGGTTTTAAGTGAATGACATGATCAGATTGGCTTTTTGTTGTTTTGACTTTTATTCTATAATATAAGTGTGTCTTTATTTTGTAAGTATACACCCTCTTTCCACCCACTTTCTTGGTGCCCTCCCCCCCATTTTCTCATGACGGTGATTTGTTGGAGAGAGCAGGTCATTTGTCATCTGTGATATACACCTCCCAGGATTTGGCTGATTGCTTCTCTATGGTGTTATTTAACATGTTTCTCTGTTCCCCATATTTCCTGTCAACTGGAAGTTCCATCTAGAGGCCTGATTCCATTCAGATCTGGTTCAGGTCACCTCATGACCTCAGGTCACCTCATGACCTCATAGCTGGTGCTGCACTTCCTACTGCATGTCATCAGCAGGCACGTGGTATCTGGCTGCCACACATTTAGAGATTCTAGGATGGATCGATGGGTTCAGGTGGTGTCTGCTGATCCCTCCATTATAAAAACTCCCCATCACTCTTTCGCCTAAATGGTTGTAGCATCCATTGACGATTATTGCTTAGGTCTGTTATTTCCTTCTGTACCTGTTAGCTGGAATTTAACAAGGGTGTTTAACGAAGACCTTTTCCTCACCTGTATGGTTACTCTGAACTGCTCTTCATACTGAAAAGCAGGATAAATACTTGGTTCTTTCCCTTTATCAATTTTCAGAGTAGTGAGTTTGGGCCCTAGCAGCCTCCAGTGTTGACCTATGAAGCTTTGGTTTTCATATCATTTTGAGAGATACATTTTTATACGTTTAATGTTTTAATTAATTTGTGTTTTGTTTTTCTGTGTGTGTGCTCAGATTAGCTCAGCAGGACCCGCTTTAAGTTGGTATCTTTGTTCTTTGTCATACTTCATTAGTCTTTAATAGCTTCCTTGCTCAATAAGATGTCTCAGGCTTATTTTGTACATTTCCAGCCCCAATCTTGGACTCAGTCATTTCACCAACAAGCTCTGGTTCCTTTTAGCTGGAAAATACTATTTAGAGACCTCAGTTGGAACACTAGAAGTGATGGGTGCTACTGAGCTATGATTGCTTCTGGGCCTTTCAGTGAACAGAGTTAGAAAATAAACATTTTTTTTAAGAAAAGAAAGAGTTATGAGTTCATATTGGTATTTCCCATTCAAATTTAAGGGTGTAATGTTTTTATTTATTTGGTTTTATACTGGTATCTTGTATCTCTTTATCCTCTGCTGGCAATGTTGTTTCCCAGTAGCAGTAACAAAATCACTTATTTGCTATACCCTCCTGTATCAGAGGACCCCAGTAGTTCACGAGGAGCTATGATTTATCACGGTGAGAGGACACCAAGCAGCCCTGGCAAAGGGAAAAGGTGCATGGGGCAAAGACTGGAGGAAATCAGGTACTAGCTTCCAAGAGTGCTGTCCCATTGAGTCACACAAATGTGCAAGTAGTTGTGACAATGTGTATGAAGTGTTGTGTAGCAGGGAAGCTCATTAGAGACTCAGTGCCTGGGGTTTATACTGGGGACTCGTCACATAAGCACACACCAAAATTCTACACTTCCAGAAAGAAAGCAGGACACAGACAACAGTGTTTGCACAAACAGTTTAGGCACAGTGAGCCACTCTTTTCATTTCTGGGAATTGTGGGAACCACCCGAGTCTAGGTTCCCAGATGCCAGCCACAGGCCAACCTTGCAAGCAGGCTTTTCTAAGATAGCAGTTTGTGTTAATTCTATTCTGCACACCTACGATATACTAATTATAGTTTTAAAATAACTATATTGGTTTTTACTACTAACATTAAGACTCAGAATGAAATTTAAGATTTCTTGGTGGTTCTTTTTTGGCTTTAGAATATGTCCCTGTAGGGCTATACAGTCAAAGTACTATGTTTAGTTAATTTTTTTCTCCATGTAGGTTCCCCACCATAACATACATATGGTTAATTTGCTTCAATGTGTTTTTAATTTTTAGGGATTCTTTTCCTTTTTGACTTAATTTTTTTAATTATATAAAATGTTATATACAATATTTCCCAAAGTCAAAACTATATAATCAAAGTTCATTCACTGAAGTTTCCTTTAATCTTATTATCCTCCATCCTATTCCCTCCTCCCCCCATGGGTAACCATTTTTATTGTTTAGATTTATTTTTCGTTTGTTTTGTTTTAAATACATAAACAAATACATACATGAGTGTGCGCATATATCCGGGAGGACGATGGGGATTTACTGATATAACGGGGAACTGCGGTGAAGGAGCAGAGAAGGAACATGCTGAGTTCAGTTTTAAAGGTTTTTTCTTTTTTGAGACAGAGTCTCACTCTGTTGCCTGGGCTAGAGTGCCATGGCATCAGCCTAGCTCACAGCAACCTCAGACTCCTGGGCTCAAGCGATCCTTCTGCCTCAGCCTCCCAAGTTAGCTGGGACTACAGGCATGTGCCATCATGCCCAGCTAATTTTTTATACATATATTTTTAGTTGTCCAGCTAATTTCTTTCTATTTTTTTTTTTAGTAGAGATGGGGTCTCACTCTTGCTCAGGCTTGTCTTGAACTCCTGAGCTCAGATGATCCACCTGCCTCGGCCTCCCAGAGTGCTAGGATTACAGGTGTGAGCCACCATGCCCGGCCTGAGTTCAGTTTTAAACAGATGCTTTTAACATGTCTAGGTGGTTCTGTCAAAGTAAGCTGGTGGATTTACAGGTCTATAGCAGGAGGAGGGTCTGGGCTGAGTATTGACCAGCATTTGGGATTTGATGAGATGTCATTGAAGCCATGGGAGGGGACGAGGTCTCCCAAGGAGAGAATATAGAAGGAGATGAGAAGAGGGTCTAGGACAGAGCTTAGAGGTGCTCCAGCATTTAGGGGACAAGCAGGGGAGAAGGAGCAGCCAGTGAGGGAGCCAATCTTAGTGAATGTGGACAGGCTCGTGGCCTCTGGGTTATTCTGTCCATCTCTTATTCTGGATTTTCAGAAGGAGCTGAAGGTTAGAGTTTTTCTACCCACAGTTGTATCACACTTTAAAAACACAAGCCCGGCTGGGCGCGGGGGCTCACGCCTGTAATCCTAGCACTCTGCGAGGCTGAGGCGGGCGGATTGCTCGAGGTTAGGAGTTCAAAACCAGCCTGATTAAGAGTGATACCCCATGTCTACTATAAAAATAGAAAGAAATTAATTGGCTAACTAATATATATATATAGAAAAAATTAGCCGGGCATGGTGGCACATGCCTGTAGTCCCAGCTACTCAGGAGGCTGAGGCAGCAGGATCGCTTGAGCCCAGGAGTTTGAGGTTGCTGTGAGCTAGGCTGACGCCACGGCACTCACTCCAGCCTGGGCAACAAAGCGAGACTCTGTCTCAAAAGAAAAAAGAAAAAAAGAAAAACACAAGCCCCATGCTCCTGGGCTGTCCTCACAGACATGGCATGCTATTGGGTATTATAAATAACAAACATTTTTATTGTCATTGGCCACTGATAAAGCCTGCTAAGAGTCCCGTGGGAGGGAGGTGATGAATGTTCTTGTTTTATAGACGGATGCAGAGTCAGAGGTGTGTGGCCATTTCGAGTGCTGGGAAACTGCTCACCTCCTGTTGTGTTCTTAACTCTTGGAGGTAGACCTCAGAGACCCGGGTCAGTTCTGCAGACTTTCAGAAAAGGGATCCTTTTGCTGCTGTCTTTGAGGTTTTTAGTGGCATAGTGGGTTAAGGTCTTTTGAGGCAGGGAGTTTGACAAAAGGCTCAAAAATATGGCTTCATACCCTATCTCCCCCCACCCACCATTTTGAGGTGAATTTGGGACAGCAACCTCATCTTTTTAAATATAAATATAATATATCCCATCTCATTTTTATTTATCTTGCAGTTCAGGAGAACAAGGCTCACACAAGTGAATTGTCTTCACAACTGAAACTTGCTGTTTTGCCTTTTTTTTACCTTTTCAATGGATCAGTAGCAAAAATACAGTATTGTCAATCTAACTTTTTATGGGTGCATGAGGACAGCAAATGGCCCGTTACACAGGTCTTCTGCTGCTAGCTTTCCTCTGTGTGTCCCCATAAGGCAGCCTTCTCTCACTCCCCAAACTCCTAACCAAATGGAAAGGAAACACAGTATTCTGTGCATAAACAGGATTACAAAGAGAAGGTGAGTGCCTAGGCTGCTGCTGGGAGGTTGTACCTGACAGCTAGCTAGGATTTGGAATTTGGATGGGGAGGGGAGAGAAGGGGGCTTTAACTTGGGGACAGGGAGCACTTAGGGAGGAAGGGAGCCCATGGGAGTGGGGCAGCTTGTGGGGACTCCTGGCAGCCTGAGGGTGGTCGGGAGGTACCTGGAAGTGAAGGGTGGTAGGAGAGGGGGGCAGAAGTGAGGCTGGGAGGACAATCTTGCTCTCTTTGCCGTTTTGCTTAGGGCAAAACCATCCCTCTTGCTTAGCCTATAGAAACAAGGTTTATTAGTAGCTTTTTGGGTCAGAAGATAATATTTTTGGCTCCAGATGATGGGAAAGCCTTTGAAAAGCAAAAGAATGTCTTTCCTGTTGTTCCAGTAAGCTGATTTTTTGCAGCTAGTTTATGACTTCAGTATTTCACTACTTAGCAGATTATTTGAAAGCTCTTTTGGGGGTAATCAGGGGAGAAAAAAAGGAACACATACAAATGCTTCCCACCCCACCCCCTTCCTTTTCAAAGTAGGAGCAAGAACCAATTTGTAAAATCAAAACCCAAGTCTCTGGAATCCTAAGCCAAATGAGAAGGTTTTCTCATTGACACCTCATTAAACTAAGACCTGAGAAAACAAACATTTGTTTGAGTCTGATTGAGGCCTGGGCCACATTCAATCCACGCATTTTCTTGTATGCTGGAGTCTAAAATTTAAAATAGATCCCTTATATCATTTTCATCTAGTCCAGGATGGCAGATACATCTCTTCTCTCATGCCACGTCTGATTGATGGTGTATGGCAGTGATGGTGAACGGGGTTCTGGGGCTACTTCTAGGCTTCAGAGGAAAGAAATTGATCAGCGATGTTTACCAGGAGCAAGGGGCTAGGGAGAGGTGGCACGAATCGCCCATCCTTGAGCTGCCCATGATTCTCTGCCTGGCCACACATTAGAACCATCTGGGGAACTTTCAAAAGCCTGGACTCCACCCATAGAGATTCTGATTTGGTTGTTCTCTGAAGTCTTGGATCGGTATTTCTTTTCTTTTCTTTCTTTTTTTTTTTTTTTTTTTTGAAACTATGTCTTGCTGTGTTGCCCTGGCTGGTCTCAATCTTCTGCGTTCAAGTGATCCTCCAGCCTCAGCCTCCTGAGTAGCTGGGAGTAGCTGGGATTACAGACACACACCACTGTGCCAGCTGTCGGATCAGTATTTTCTTCAAGTGCCCAGGTGATTCTAATGCACAGCCACTCGTCTAGTCCTTAGATGATTTCCCTGAAGCACAAACCAATTTTAGCAAGACAGGAGATGTTCAATTTGAGATGTGTTAAGTTTGAAATAATAGCAAGACATTCCAAGCGGGAAAGGAAAAGCCAGTTGGAAGTTGGAGATAGAGACCTGGGAATTATTTTATCAACATAGCATTATCACTTGAAACCTAAGAATGAGTTGCTGAGCTTTTCAAGGGAAATTAAGATTCAGGAAAAGGCCGAACGGCAGACATGCCCAGCCTACATGAAGTGGTTTCCACATGATGCAGACATACTGAAAAGATATGGGGGCTGTCCTGGAACTCAAGAGCAGGGAAGCAGCTGCTGGGATGGAAATTGGGGACTTCCCGCTCACCATCTGCATGCCCTCTGCCCCCCTCCCTGACCCTCTCCTGTCTTTCACTTTTCTCTGCTTGCTGTCCCTGTGGTGAGGTGCAACATGGCTCCTGACAGCTCCCAAAGTTGACATCTTTCAGCTGCAGCACCCCAGAGAGACTGCCTTCCTGCCTGGCCCCAGTTCCAAACCCCCTGGGAAGGAACTGTGGCTGACCCAGCTTGGGACAACTGTGGACATTGTGGGGGGAGGGCCGGGTCCTGTGGGGCGACTGCTGGGTGTGGGGGTTGGAGAGTCTGTTTCCGCAGGAGCAGGAGCCCTGAGCAGACAAAGCTGGGGTCTCCTTTCCTCTCACTCTCAAGGGACAGGCAGAGCAGTGGGCAGGGGACCAGGAGAGTGTGGCCTTCCCGAAAACCAGCCCCACAGAGACAGTGGAGGAGAGCTGGCCCAGCGCGGCGACAGTGCCACGTTCTGGCTGCTCTCCTTGGGGCTGGGTTTCCGCAGAACAGCGCTCTCAGTAGGGAGGTCCTGCACAGGCTTCAGGGGTCTGCGAGCCCCCCGTAACTGTGACGTGTACATGCTCAGGCTGTTTTCTGGGGAGAGAGTCCATAGCTTTTCTCTGAGTAGAGTTTCTCTGAGGAGATGGGAGCCCAATTCCAGGAGCTTAAGGAGTGGGAGTGAGGAAGTAAAGGTGGGGAGCCGGTCTCCCTCCTTCCCATAGCCTTCCCGAGCTCACCTCCCGGTCCCCTGTGGATCAGTTCCTACAGAGAACGCTGATCCACTCAACACTAAGCAAGTGGGTGTTGACTTTTAGTTCAGCGACTCATGTAGCACATAGGCAGTAATAGTTCAACTGGCAATGAATCATAAACTCCTAGTGGCTTAAATGTTGACTGTTCTCATCTCTTCACATGTTTATGTCACATCTTGTCACCCAGCAGCCAGCTCCTAGAAGGCGGGTACTTTCACCTCCACTCTGCTGTGTTGGTCTCTTCTTATATTCACAGGGATGCTTCCTGTTGAAAGTTCAGAAACTCAGCTCCAGCAGCGTACCCCAAAAGGAAATAGTATTGGCCCTTGGAACTGGCAATTTCATGGCACAGCTGGATTTAGGGGCTCAAGGAGTCTTCAGGGCTCTGCTGTCTGTCTAACTCCTGGCTTTCCCGGGAGGGTTGGCATCCTTAGGCCCTTACCACGTGACAGAAAAGGTGGCTGCAGCAGCCACAGTCTGCATCCTTATCACTGGCCATTTACACGTGAGAGAAACCATTTCTCTGCCTGTGCTCACTTTCCGAATCTCATGGAAGTCCTCTGCTTGGTCACACACTCACGCCTTGCCCCCTTGGTGGGTCAGGGAAGTGCGTACTGTTTCTGGCCTGGCCACAGTTAGCTGCCTATTCCTATGGCCGCAGTGATTGAGAGTCCCCCAAACACCATGGTACAGGGAAAGGGCAGGCCCCAGTGGAAAGAGGGTGCTGGGCAAAGACAACAGATGCCCAGCATTGTGACCTAGTGGAGAAGTCACCAGAACTGAAGGCGAGAGTGGTGGCTTTCAGTGTGTTACCTGTATAGACTTTGCCGCCAACCAGAAAGCCCTGCAGCGTCTGGAGCCCTGAAAAGGAGGGAGCCTTCCCGTGGTGCAGTGGGACAGTGGCCTAGAAGGTCAGGACCCTAGTGGAAAATTTTGCACGAGGGTGTTGATTTTGAACCAGGCCCCTGGTTGTCAGTGAGGGCTGCCGTAACTGAACAGTCAACTCAGGCCAGCATACACCCCGTTCTCAACACCTCAGGAGACAGCCTCACAGAACCAACTTTGCAATTATGCTCTGTATTTTTTTTGGTAAGATTTTGGGAGGAGGTTGCTGTTGAATTGGGAGGCAGGGTGGTTTTTACTTAATGACCCGTTCCTGGGAGATTGCTGTGTGGTGGGCAGGGTGAGGGTGTGAGCATGTTCCCACCAGCCACCGGTCAGGAGATGGGTCCTGGCTTGTGGGAGAGACGGCTGGACACACAAAGAGCCACAGGCCAGCCAGTGGGAGGGCCCGAAGCGTCGTGCTGAGTTGTGTCTGGAAGGGGCTCCCAAGGCCGTTCTTTCTAATCACAGTTCTCCTTGCCTGCCAAGTGCATCCCGGCCTCTGTGTCTCGGCGCGCCTCGTTGAGCCCACATGGGCAGCCTCCCCCGTTCCGTGTTTCAGCCGGTCTGTCCTCTTCTCAAGGCCAGGGCTAGCTCCGTCTCTGCAAGGTCTTCTCAGCCCCACCTGCCCAGGGCCTTGGCACGCGTGGCACAGGGGGACGGGTGGGAGCTTCGGCATGAGGCAGACTGGTCTGAGTGCTGACCTGCCCTTAACCTGCCCGAGCCTCAGGGTCCTGCGCCATCAAAAGAGGCCATTGCCACCCCACCAGCAGAGTTCTGGGACGGCTCGGCGCGTGAGGTGCCCGAGTGTAGCATAGCGGTTTTCTTTCCCTGGACCGTCGCAAGGGACGAACGGTTTCGGTCCCTGTCGAATGACATTCTGTTCTGATTTACGGGACTAAACCCACACCGAACTGTATAGTGGAAATCATAAAGTTCGCCCTGGAAGGGGTTTGACGCATTGTGGCACAGATTCGATTATTTGAATCTGATGAATGGCAGCAATTTTCTGGCCTGGTGAGCGCTGTGGAGCTGCCTCGTGATTGATGGGGCCTCTGTCCACCGTGGCGCCGCCGCAGACCAGGAACCACCTGGCAGCAGAGGTTTTCTTTTACACGTGAGGTTGAGATTGCTGAGGAACCTTAAACTTGCTACAGAGGAGGCGCAGTGTTCCCAGATGGAAAGGTTGGGTCAGTCACCCAGACTCAGGGAGCCTCAAGTGTTCACGCCTGCGGGGCGCGGCTCGCAGTGGCTGGCGCAGCAGGGTAATTGAGAGGCTCTGCGAGCTGACGGTGGGGGAGCGCCCACGTGGCGCACATCCACTGAGCGTGTGTGCCCTTCGTCCTTCCCCCATGCCTGGCACAGTACCTGCGCGTGCTGGCTGGGCGCAGGTAGCTAGACGATGAATGCTGAGCCTCAGTACAGAGGATGGAAGGGAACACAGTGGAAGAGGCTGGCTGGCCAGCAGCCCAGAGTGACAGAGAGTGGGCTGCAGGAGGGGGTGAGCGTGGAGATGGGACCAGGCTGAAGCAGAGAGGCCTGGGGCTGGGCTGGGTCTCTTGGAACTCATCTCATAGGAATGGGGAACCAGCAACATTTTTAAGGCAGAAAACAATCATGATTAGGACTGTTGTCACTGTTTTGGGAAGATGGACTCTGAACGCCCTGCAGAGGGTGATGAGGCTGGAGAGACAGGAGGGCAGAGGAGGAAGACTGTGAGCGGGTGACGCACTGAGCAGGGCCGGCGGGAGGCCTCGGGCTGCACAGGGGCAGTAGGGTGTGTCGGGGGGACTGGCTGAGTCTAGAGGCCCCCAGAAAGCTCAGTGGACAGGCCATGGGGACAGATTGGATGTGGGGGTACGAGGGAATGGTTAGAGCTCAGGAATGACTGACTTGGAGGTTTCTAGCTTGGGTAACCGGGTAGGTGAGGATGCCAAAAGCAGAGATGGGGAAGAGAAGAGGAGGTCTGGGGCGAAGAGGATTCAGATCATGTGCTCGGATGACTCGA
Organism: Mirza zaza; assembly: GCA_008750895.1. Lineage (NCBI taxonomy): Eukaryota > Metazoa > Chordata > Mammalia > Primates > Cheirogaleidae > Mirza > Mirza zaza. The sequence continues at coordinate 24,574 of VSMD01012884.1, forward strand.
TGACTGCCATGTGTGTGCACACCCACAGGGGACTGCATGACTCTGTAGCACTAGCCCACCTTTCTGACTCCTCTAGGAACTTTAATCACAAACAAGGGTGGTTTGCGTGACCCATCGACAGAATCTAGAATAAATTGTTCTTGTCATTCCAGAGTCATCTCATAGTTCCAGGGGCTGCTAAACCAGAGAAAGTAGATTTCACAGTTAGATTCACACTATCCCCAGCCCCGTGAGCCGCAGGAAGCCTGGATGTCACTGTCTCCGTGGTCTCTGAACCGGAGGAGGCCCCCAGCCTGGAGTTCAGAAAGTGAGCTCCGACATGGCGATATATGGTCAGGCCTCTGCAGGTTTGGTTTTGTTTTTTTTGGTGGGGGGAGGGTAGCAAGTTACATAAACAGTATCAGCAGGAGAACCTTCAAATCATTTTGATTCTTGGCTAGAGGAGGATCAGCAGGCTGGGGGAGTCCAGAGCTGCAGTCACAGACCTGGCCAGGGGAGGAGACAGCCCTCTGGTTATCTTGGGACCATCACTCCTTGGGGGCCTGGGACCAGGCTGGCCCTTTATGTCTGATGTCTGCCTGGTTGGCTGGAGACAATGGTGGCTGATAAAGGAGTTGACATTCCTCTGGACCGGACCATGGGCAGGGACTGCCCCTGCCTGAGAGGTCCCTCCTGTTCTGTAGGGCGGGGACTTGGGCCAGGGGCTGACGGGGTGAGCAGGGAAGGCCAGAGTACAGCGAGCTGGAAGGGAGCTGGTGGATTAGATGCAGAGGGTGTTTTTCTCATCCAGAAGTGTGTTCCCTCCCAGTGTCTTAGTCTGCCTTGTATTTTCCCACTTTCAATAAAGAGCACAGGTACCAAGAAACATTCCCTATCATAGTGGGGAATGATAGGGGGCAGGAGGGTGGTGGGAGCTCTTGGGTGGGTACCTGAACAAAGGGACCAACCATCACTGCTCAGCCCACTGCTGCCATGAGGGAATGAATATAGGCCCAGTGTCACCGGATGTTTAGTTTTCAAGAAAAGCTAGGAATCCAGATTTAATGGAAAGTCTCCCAGTTGGCTTAAATTTTTAAAAATAAACACTGCAGGCCAAGTGAAGTCTGCTGTGGGCCGGACGAGGCCCGGGGGCCGTGGTGAATGTTCTCGGGCCTCTCTAGTCCTCCTGGCTGCAGCACACTGCGAGTTACCACCCAGAGAGGAGAGAGGAGAGGATAGTTGCTAGGCAGGAGCAGGCTGAGCCTGTTCCAGATTCTTCTCTGACACACGCCTGGGTGGCCTGGGGCAGGCCATGTCTCTTCCCTGGAGTGCACCTTCTTTATCAGTGCAGTGAAGGCCAGGGCTGGATCTGTGGTTTTCAGCCTGTTTTTTCTTAGCAGCAGAACTTTGTTTCAATGAAATCTTACGAGGAACAAACCACAATGTATGAAATGGATTAAGAAACAGCTGCTCCAGGTGCAGGGAGGGTCTGGAGTTCCGCCCTCCCCCACAGGGACATCCCTGCCAGCCCCACAGAGCACGGAGCACGGGGCAGGCTGTCCCCCTGCCGACTGGCTCCCCCGGCCCTGGCAGTCTGTGGGTTTGTGGGAGGAGAATGGCAGCAGGAGGGGAGCCAGCTGTAGCGGGGCGACCAGCCAGCCACAGGGTGGGGTGCCACTGCCGTTTCCCAGGGCTTTCCGTGTGTTTTTGCTCCCTCACACCAGCCCCCTAAGGTGTGCCTCGCTTTTCCCATTTCACAGGTGAGTAAACCGAGACACGGAAAGGGGAAGTGAGTTTCCCGCAAGGTCACTCTGCCGCAAAGTGAAGGAGCCCAAGTTCCACTCAGGCCTGTGAAACCTCCCAGCCTGCCGCCTCCCGGGGCAGTCCCACGCGCCGTGCGGCTCCCGGGTTCCTGCAATGATGGCTTCCATCCCTGTGGCGTGCTTCAGTTTGGAAAGTCCCTTCAGACGTGATCTCATCTTGCCGGGGTGGGGCTCGATGCATCTAAGCAGGATTCTCCTTTTTCTCGCCGTGCAGGAGGCAGAGCCGTCTGAGCCCAGAAGTGCCGAGGTAACGAGGAAGCCCAAGGCGACTGTTGCTGCCACGAACAAGAGGCCCAAGAAGGAGACCAAGAAGAAGCGATAGAAGAGGAGGCCTGAGGAGCCAGGCGGGCAGGCAGGCGCGTGGGGCCAGCCCTCCAGGAAATCAGCCTCCGGCTCCTCCTCTCCTCCCAGCCTCAGAGCCAGAGACGGCTGCGACACCCTCTGACCACAGAGATCTGGACAGTCATGACAGTCCCCGGGCTCCCGCTGGGCAGACTGCCACTTCCTCTTCCTTCTGTTTCCATGATGGTCTAGTAGAGTCATGGGGACCGAAACGTGCTGTGAGCAAAACCGTGTTAGGAGGTTTGTTCAAAAGTCAGGTCAGCTCACAGAGTCACATTTTCTCACTTAATCATGGTGTCTGGCCTTTAGTCACCCCCCTTGTGGGTTTACACTCCATTTTGGAATCATTATCTAATGCTGACAAGCATACCCCCTGCCATTACGTGTGTGCCGCACATCTGCTAATCAGTCACCTTTGTCTCGGCTTGTGTGGATGGAGCCAGGCCTCACCTGTTGGACTAGGTCAAGATGCCATGGCCACATGGTGCTGGCGATCCCACCAGCTGTGACCGCCAGGTCTGGAAAAGGCTGGTGTGGGAGCCTAGAGAGGGCCAGGGCCAGGGTGATGCCTGTTTCTCCTCCAGCAGGTGGAAGGGGTTTGGCTGGGTGAGTGCATGTCTCTTGGGCACAAACTTTCGAGCCTCTGAGATGAGAGGCTTGTCGGTTTCAGACCAAGCCCTTTCCAGCCCGTCCCAGCATGTTCAAGTGTGCCCTTTGGCTCCCCCCCTCTGCATCCCCCCTCAATTCTTTTATTCCCTGCTCAGTGAGGAGAAGTTACTGGAGGAGAAAGGGTCAATAAACTGTCTCGCATGCTGAACCTGCCTGTGTGTCATCTGCTGTGGGGGAAAGGGGGTGCCCGGGCCCCTGCCTGGGGGTGAGGAAAAGCCTCAGCCCCAGAGAGGTGGGAGGGTGGGGGCGAGGATGGCCAGAACAGGGGGCAGCTTTGGTCGGAGTGGCTCTGCAGGCTGATCCATTCTGGAACAAGTTTTCAGGAAGGGTCCAACCACCTGCTTCGTGTGGCCCTGAGTCACTGGAAACACGTGGGTACATCTATGGGTGTGTGAGAGTTTCCACTGGGTCCAGGCCCCGCTCACCCTCAGGTTCCTGTTGCCCGAGGAGGATGCTGCTTGTCCTCAGAGTGGCCTGAGGAAAGCCAAGTGCAGCACAGTGGAAGGCCTGATTTGGCTGCCGGTGGGTCTGTTCACGTGCCTGGAATCAGCTGCTGAGGGAAAGCCCCGACCTTTGGTAACTCATATTTGTCCAGCTTATGTATGGTCCGCCAGACACTTTCCCAGGTGTTTTCAGGGCTGACGAGGATCTTAAGGGAGCAGCATCTACCATCTCCATTTTTGAGATGGGAGCCTGAAGTCCAGACTGTTTGAGAGTGCCCGAACTGGGGTTTGGACTCAAATCCCTGGTACTTTGTTTGGTATATAACAAATACATCGTGAGCATCGACAGGCACAGAACCGCGAGGGTCCCTGCCGTGACGCAGAGGGCCGTGGCGAGGCCTGCGAAAGCCACTCCATCCCCTTCATCTCTCTGACCTCACCTCCCCCTTGCCCACTCTACTCCCTCCTCACTGTCTCCATCTCCCTCCAACGTGCCCGGCAGCCCCTGTCTCAAGGTTTTTGGACTTGCTTTTCCCATTTCCTCCAGATACTACGCCTCATATGGTAGACAGAATAGTAGCCCCCAAAGATGTCCACGTCCTAATCCCTGGGAACTGGGAATACGTGACCTTCCGTGCAGAGGGGACCAAGTGAGGGATCTTGATATGGGGAAATGATCTTGGATTCTCCAGGTGGGCCCCATGTAATCGCAAGTGTCCTCACGAGGAAAAGAGGGAGGCAGGAGAGTCAAGGTCAGAGAAGATGTGCTGACGGAAGCGGAAGTCGGAGTAATTTGGGGCCCTGAGCCAACAAAGGTGGGCGGCCTGTGGGGGCTGGGAGAGGCAAGGAGACGGAGTGCTCTCCTAGGGGCTCCAGAACGACCACAGCTCTGCCAGCGCCTTGACTTTAGCCCAGTAAAACCCATTTTGGACTCGTGACCTCAAGAACGCTAAGATGCTGAATTTGTGTTGTTTACGGTGACTTGTTGCAGTAGCAATAGGAAACCAATCCCCCTGACTGCACCAGGGCATCACCCAGGGAAGCTTTCTGTAGCCACCCAGTACAAAATTTGCCACTTTTCCCCAAACTTCCTCTCTCTCATCCCACATCCATTTATTTTTTTTTGCTTTAGCGTATAGTGCCATCTAACATGCTATATGTTACTGATGTTGCCTGTTGTCTTCTTCACCAAATAGAATGTGAGCTCCAAGAAGAAAGGAATTTTATTGTTCTTGCTTCCAGATAAATCCCCAGAGCCTAAAACAGTGCCTGGCACGTAGGTGGTGCTTGATGTATTTGTGGCATGAATGACAGCAGGAGAGGGCGGCCTGCCCTGACAGCTTATCGAATAGGCACCACATGTGTCCAGACGTGCAGGATTTCAGTCAGTCCTCACGGCAACCCCATGAGGCTGGTAACGTCATCATCCCGTTTTACAGATGAGGACATGGAAGTGCCTGGGCTTGAACTCAGGCAGCCTTACTCCAGTGCCCGCTCTGAGTCATGCTGCTGCTGTTTCCTCCCTTTCTGCCCTGGGATTCTCAGTGGGGGGGGCGTATCTGGGGGAGAAAAGATCAGGCCTGGGTGCAGGAGGCTTCAGTACCCAAAGGACTGAGTCACTAATGGTAAAATTATGCTTGTCAATGAAGAAGAGACTCTAGGGTAGAGTTTTTTATTTTTTAATTGTATTGGGGTGAAATTCACATAACATGTAATTAACCATTTAAAAATATTTCAAGTGGGCCGGGCGCAGTGGCTCACGCCTGTAATCCTAGCACTCTGGGAGGCCGAGGCAGGCAGATTGCTTGAGGTCAGGAGTTCGAAACCAACCTGAGCAACAGTGAGACCCCGTCTCTACTATAAATAGAAAGAAATTAATTGGCCGACTAATATACATAGAAAAAATGAGCCGGGCATGGTGGCGCATGCCTGTAGTCCCAGCTACTTGGGAGGCTGAGGCAGCAGGATTGCTTGAGCCCAGGAGTTTGAGGTTGCTGTGAGCTAGGCTGACGCCACGGCACTCATCCTAGCCTGGGCAAGAGAGCAAGACTCTGTCTCAAAAAAAAAAAAAAAATTAAAAAAATTAAAATATTTCAAGTAATTCAGTAGCATTTTCTTGCATTCACAGTGTTTTGCAACCATCATCTCTATCGAGTTCCAAAACATTTTTGTCACCTCGCCCCAAAAGAAAGCCCCACATCTATTAAGCAGTTGTTTCCCATTGCCTTCCCCTAACCCCTGGCAACCACCAATCTGCTCTCTGTCTGTATATTTACCTCTTCTGGATATTTCGTGTGTCAATGGATCATACAACATGTGATCTTTGTTGGCTGTCTTCTTTCACTTAGAATAACGTTTCTGAGGTTCATCCATTTTGTAGCATGCATGAGGACTTCATTCCTTTTTTTTAGCTGAATAATATTCTACTGTGTGGTATATAAGGTGGAGTTTTCCAAGGAGGCAACTTGGTAAATGAGAGTTTGGAGCCGGACAGCCACGCTTTGAATCTGGGTCTTGCGGAGACGTAGCTGTGTGGCGTTAAGCAAGGGAGTTCACATCTCAGACTTTCAAAGTCCCGCCCAGGGGAGATCACATAGCAACCTCACAGGGCTATTGTAGCAATCAGGCATACGTAAGGTGCCTAGAGCATAGTAGGTGGTTTATAAATGGTGGCAGTGATAATGATTATCTAATCAGGGACCAATTTATCACGAAAACGCTCGGATCACAAGTCAGCCATAGTCTTGGCTCCCTCGGAAGGCGAGCACGTTCTTGGCACCCCAAGTCCTGGGCCACCAAAGCTAAGGGAGGGGTTCTGAGGCTGAGCTCATGCTTGTTTTTGGATTTTTATATTTCTAGTAGACTTTGCCATCAGTTTTTCGCTTCCTCTTTTTTTTTTTTTTTTTGAGACAGAGTCTCTGTTGCCAGGGCTAGAGTGCCGTGGTGTCAGCCTAGCTCACAGCAACCTCAAACTCCTGGGCTCAAGCGATCCTTCTGTCTCAGCCTCCCGAGTAGCTGGGACTACAGGCATGCGCCACCATGCCCGGCTATTTTTTTTTCTATATATTTTTAGTTGGCCAATTAATTTCTTTCTATTTTTATAGTAGAGACGGGGTCTCGCTCTTGCTCAGGCTGGTTTCGAACCACTAACCTTGAGCGATCCACCCGCCTCGCCCTCCCAGAGTGGTAGGATTATGCGTGTGAACCACACGCCAGACCCGCTTCTTCTTTTATTCAACAGTCTTGCAAATACATGGCAGTGAAGGAAAAAGGAACTACCCTTAAAAAAAAACTCTAAATAGGCATATGAAAGGAATCCATCATTAGTCATCAGGGAAATGCAAATTGAAACCACAAGGTGATACCGACACCACGAAGCACCCACCAGAATGGCTAAAATCGAAAAGACTGACCACACCGAATGTCGTGGAGGATGTGGAGTTACCAGACTCTCAGATATCGCTGGTGGGAATGTCAACAGTACAGCCATTTTAGAAAACCGTTTGGGAGTTTCTTTTAAAAAATTCAATATACATCTACTCTATGAGTCAGCATTCCACTCCTAGATACTACTACTACCCAAGAGAAATGAAAATATTTGTCCACAAAAGTTTTGTACTAAATTCGAGCTAGAATGTTCATAGCAGCTTCAATCATAATAGTAAAAAAACTGGAAATAGCCCCAATGCTCATCAACAATAGAATGGGTAAAATGTAGTATATTTATGCAATGAGATGTACACACCATAAAGAAATGATCTACCTATACGCATTAATACGAATGATTTTCGACTTTATAATTATGCGAAAGTGATATGCATTCAGTAGAAACTGTACTTGGAGTTTTTCACTTTCAGTACAGTAGTCAATAAATTACATGGGATATTCAACACTTCATTATAAAATAGGTTAGATGATTTTGCCCAACTGTAGGTTATTGTAAGTGTTCTGGGTGTGTTTTAGGTAGGCTAGGCTATCCCACGGGGATTGGCGGTAGTGAAGAAAAACAAAGGTAGGCTAGGCTAAGCTATGGTGTTTGGTTAGGCACATATATGTTTGTTTGGTTTTCTTTTAGAGACAGGGTCTCACACTGTTGCCCAGACTGGAGTACAGTGGT
>VSMD01012886.1:0-25696 GCA_008750895.1 Mirza zaza
CCATCCATCCATCTGTACATCCATCCTTTGTTCATCCATCCATCCATCCATCCGTCCATCCATCCATCCATCCATCCATTTGTCCATCCATCCACCCATCCATCTGTCCACCCATCCATTTGTCCATCCATCCATTTATCCATCCATCCATCCATCCATCCATGCATCCATCCATCCGTCTATCCATCCATTTATCTATCCATCCATCCATCCATTTATCCATCCATCCATCCATCCATTTATCCATCCATCCATTTATCCATCCACCCATCCATCCATCCATCCATCCATTTGTCCATCCATCCATTTGTCCATCCATCCACCCATCCATCTGTACATCCATCCATTTTTCCATCCACCCATTTATCCATCCATCCATTTTTCCATCCACCCATTTATCCATCCATCCATTTATCCATCCATCCATCCATCCATCCATCCATCCATCCATCCATTTATCCATCCATCCATCCATCCATTTGTCCATCCATCCACCCATCCATCTGTCCATCTATCCATTTGTCCATCCATCCATGTATCCATCCATCCATCCCATATTTATTAAGCACCTGTTAGATCTATTTTGGGCCGGAAGCTGTTGTAAGTGCTGAGGTTGCAGCAACGGGCAAAGCAAACCAGTCCCCGACCACACAGTGCTGACATGCTGGCAGTGCAGGAAGACGGCCAGGTGAGCGGTCAAGTACAATTGCACTTTGGTGCTCCCCCGGGGCACCCCAGCCCTTTGCAGCTCACAGCTCTGCAGCCTGGTGCACAGAAGCCGACAGAACCTCTGGCGGAGGGTGTCCTGCTGCCCTGGAGGGTGGGTGGGCTGGCGAGTGGACAACGGGAAGGGCAGACTTGTTTTTAATTTGGGTATGTTTTCTATCTACTAAAGGAATGCATGTTCACCATTGCACAGTCAGGAGACAGAATCAAGGTTAGGGGAAAGGCCACCTGTCACCTCACCACCTTTAGAAAATGCTGGTGGACAGCTTGGTCCCTATGGCTTTTCTTGAGGGCCGACGTGGTGGTTTTAGACCACAGCTGCCCAGGCTTTGCCACAACTCCCAGCCAGACGTGGGGCCAAGGCCTGGCTCCAGCCACCCCACATGGGGTGGGGCCTGCGGCCACCAACAGAGCATGGCAGTGTGGTCTAAGACTTCTGTGGCTGGGTCATCAAAGACTCCGGGCGTCCCCAGTTCACTGGAACACTGGCTCTCGGTGGCCAGAGCCACCATGTGAGAAACCCCTACCCTGAGGCTGCCACCTGGGGCATCCGTGTATAGGTGGACACTCTGGTCACCGGTCCAGGTGGAGCCTGTCCTTCGGTCACCCCAGTCCAGGCGCCAGGTGTGTGAAGATGCCACCATGAAGACGCCACCTTAGGCGCATGCCCTGGCTCCCTCCCTACCCGGGCTGTTTGTGTCACCCCAGCCGAGCCCGCAGCCTCCAGAACAGAGAGGAGCCTCCTGGCCCCGAGCCCACGAGCAGAGCGGAGCTGCCACCGTCTGATGGCCTAGTTGCGGGGAGGATTTTTACGCACCTGTAGAAACCCCAACACGGCCTCATTCGGATCATTAAGTCCAGCCTTTCTTCCTTAACTTGCTTTTCCCCCTTAATATTTCATGAGCATCTTTTTATGTCATTAAATGTTTTTCTACAACATCGACTGTAGTGGCTACACAGTATTCCATAGTATGGACGTGCTGTGACTCGTCTGACCAATGCTTTGGGCTAGAATTGGCACGTAACCAGTCTCCCGTCACCTGCCTCCCTCCCACCACTTTGCCTGGGGTCCGACGCCCTCCACGCTCACTGCCATCACCCCTGTGGATGCCTTCCTGCCCCTCCTGGGCCCCAGCACCCAGACTGCCCCTGCCCCGCCCCTGCCAGCCCTTGCCCTGCAGGTCGTGGAAGCCCACACTGGGTGTCACCAGGGCAGCCCCACACGGGCCCTGCTCAGCTTCCCCCTGCTCAGCTCTGACGGCTCTTACCAGGTGGCCTGGGCCACTCCCGCCCTCCAGCCCTGCAGATGCCCACCTGCCTTGGCCCTTTCTTTTTTTCTTTGGAGATAGAATCTCACTTTGTTGCCTGGGCTAGAGTGCAGTGGTGTCAGCCTAGCTCACAGCAACCTCCAACTCTTGGGCTCAAGCCATCCTCCTGTCTCAGCCTCCCAAGTAGCTGGGACTACAGGCATACGCCACTATGCCCGGCTAATTTTTTCTATATATTTTTAGTTGGCCAATTAGTTTATTTCTGTTTTTAGAGACGGGGGTGGGGGATCTCACTCTTGCTCAGGCTGGTTTCAAACTCCTGACCTTGAGCAATCCTCCCGCCTTGGCCTCCCAGAGTGCTAGGATTATAGGCGTGAGCCACCACGCTGGCCTGGCTTGGCCCTTTCTAATGGCTTTTGGGCTAAACTGTTAAGGAAGGGACGAGGAAGAGGAAGCTCAGGGCACTTCCGGAACCTGTGTATGATGCTAGACGTTTTATTCTAGGCCATAGGTACCTATTTGCCTCCTACTACCAGAAGAATCTTTTTTTTTTCAATCGTCCTGTAAGTATATAAATGAGTCCTGGAAAATAACCAGTTACTCCACCCCCTGCTGTCTAAGGAGGTCTTTGAAAGAATGTCCAACACCTGCGTTGTGAAGTCGCTACTCTGCGTGTATTGACCACACCTGAGTTAAGGCCCTTTCCCTTCCTCCGGCACGATTTTGCCAGCCGGCCTCATAAGCAACGCACGCCACACTGACGAGGCTCTTTCCGGGTAACTCGTCTTCCGCAGGCAATCCTTTGTGGTCTCGAATACAGTAAGAAAGAAAACGCCCTAGGACTGTAATTTGGAGGCCCGGAGTTCAAGGTGCCGCTCTTGTCTCTGGCACATATAGAATTCCAGCTGCTCAAGGGCCTCAGCTCGTGTCATTAGAACCAAAGGCTGTTTCCAAATTCATTCAAGCAGCAGAGGGGCTGGTGTCTGGACTTTGTCATCAGGGGTCCTTGCCGCACAGTTGCTGACAGATCTGACATGTCCCAGCACCGGGCCTGGCGCCCAGCAGGAACAGTCGGACTTCATGGCTGACAGTGTCGTCAGTTGGCCAGAATTCAAACTTAACTCAGGCACTTACTAGCTGTGTGACCTTGGGCAAGTTACTCGACCTCTCTGAGCGGCCCATTCGTATTCTATAGGTGGGGATAAAAGCAGAAGTGCCGTGCCATAGGTTGATGCGGGAATTTAATAGGATTATGCACGTCAAGTCCTTGTTAGTACAGTGCCTGGCATGTAATAAATGCCCAGTATTGCTTCCCTTGGAACACAGTAGACAGAGTTGCCCACGTGCAAAGCAGCTCCAACACCAGCCGATGTCTGCAGCTCAGATGTGATGATTGCGATTTTCAGGTTGGCTCTCAGAGTTGAGACCTCTGTTTTCTCAGTGCACAGTGTCGTAACAGGCCTTGCATGGTGTGTCGCTCTGCAAGTGGAAACAAAGTAACAGCCCTCTCGGTGTTTGGGAGCCTTTGTAAAGACCAAAGTGCTAGGCAACCCCCTCTGTTCTCTTTTGGCAGCTTACGGCCGGTGCATGGGGATCTGGGGGTCTCTGCCCTCCAGCTACATTCTTACTTATTGAAGTCGTCTTGGCTATTGCAGGTGCTTCTCGGCTCCCTATGAATTTCGGGATCATCTCGTTAATTCCCGCATCAAGCCTGCTGGGATTTTGATTGGGGTTGTGTTGGATCCACAGATGAGTTGCGGCTTCCTCTTTTCTGGGATTCTTTTTGGGGAACAAACAAGCAAACCTGTCTGACAGGCAGGCAGCCAGGCAAGGGACTTGGGGTTTGGGATCGTAAGGCCTCGTGACTCAGTTTACCTGCCTGGCTCCTTACTTGGGCTTCCAAGTTTCTCTCAATGAAAAGTCACGAATAAAAATAAAAACAGCCAGTGCCCTAAGCACTCTAGTGACGTGTTAGTTCCCTAATCCTCAACCATGCTGCCTACCAGGCAGGTGCCGTTACTTACCCCTCTTTGTAACGGTTCTGTAGGCTGCCTGCGTCCACCGCGGCCAGGCAGGGCAGAAGGACCAGCGCTCGAATCCTGCTCCATGTTGCTTGCAGAGGGCTCACAGGCCATGCTGGAGGCTCCACCATCCCAAGCAAACTCCCTACATGATGCACACCTATTTCCCAGTTCTGGGATGAAGAGGTGAGGTAATAAACACCCCCAAAAGAAATCCTATACCCATTAAGCAGTCACTACCCATCCCCCAACCCCACCCCTTCACCCCCGGCAACTGCTAATCTGATTTCTGTTTCTGTGGATTTGCCTATTCTCACTGTTTCATATAAATGGAATCCTACAGTACGTGAGCTTTTGTGTCTGGCTTCTTCAATCCCCACGTTTTTCAGGTCTCTTCAAGTTGCAGCAGGCGTCAGAACTTCATTCTTTCCATGGCCAAGTGACATCCCATTGCATGGCCGTGCCCAGTTTCATTTACCCATTCATAAGTCTACAGATGCCTGGGGTGTTTCCAAAAATGAATTTCTAATGTGAAATATTTGGCACCAGGTTGGGGGCTGGGCCCTTGAGATGCCCCTTCCCTTGTGACTTGCCCTCCTGTCTCCGAGGGGGCCCTGCCTCAGCCGCAGGTCCCTGGCGGGGTTTGGACTCGGGTCGTCCTGATTTTCAGCGACATCTGGCCTGTGTGTGAATGTGGGAGTGGATGTTGCCGGTTGCTCTGGAAGCTGCAAGCCAGAGGTGTTGATAATATTCGGAGCTTTAAAAGCTCAGTCTCAACCTCACCTTCATTAAATCAAAAAATGTATTAGAAAACAGGGGTGAGCCTGGCAGGGTGGGGTGGGGGTGGGGGTTTGAGGGGTCACTCTGCCGCCTCGTCCTGGCGGGGGGCGCCTGACTCATTGCCAGGCTGAGGGGTCCGTGCAAGGAGCAGGTAATTCCGAGCGGCTCGATTCTTTTGTGCTGACGCCGGGAGTTGTGAGCGATGAGAAATCTCTGCGAAGTTCACCCAGTTCCGTTCTTAAGATTCAAGGACCTGAGAGTGGGAGGGAGGAAGCAGGCAGGGACAAAGACCTGTCTGGGAGAGTGGAGGGCGGTTTCTCCAAACCCAGTGCCTCCTGGCCTGGACTGCCTGGGAGCTGCGCCCCGGTCCTTCCCCACCCAGGCCCTGCTCAGGCCCCCTCCTCCAGGAAGCCAGTCTCAATCCTTCCCTCCACAGGGATGACTGAGTCCAGGCTGAGCTGAGACCCGCAGCAGGGAACCCAAGAGCGGTGCCACCCGACCCTGTCATAACCATCTTTACTGCAGGTTGTTCTGCTCGAGTGTGTGCTGACTCCTGAGGTCCGGGCTACAGCTGTGGGTTGTCACAGAGGGCTGACTGGTGCCCAGCGGGACTCAGGTACCCGGAGAGGCAGTTGCCGGTAGGGCCTTGCTTGCAGTTGGGCCTGGGTAGGGCCCTTCCTGGGCCGGGCTGCCCCCGCCTTGGCCCCACCCAAGGGCTGTGGGTGCGGTTCACAAAGGAGGAGGCTGCTCTGGGCCCCAGGGCCTTGCACCCAAGTCCTCTACGATCCACGGGTGGCCAGGACTGGAGCTCTGATTCTCACTTTCTTTGGAAGGAGAGAAGAGCTTCACCCTCGGTGGCAGGGACTTCATGCCTCCTCCCAGGCTCTGGTCCTTGTGCGGCCCCTGGGAGGGAGTGGCAGCTGGTTGACGGCCTGGGCTTTGGAGTTCAGGATCAGTTTGTGCTAGTGACGTGGTGCTGAGCAAGCTGCTGCCCTTCTCTGACCCTTGGTGTCATCTTCTGTGTGATGGGGATAGTGGCACACCTCGAGGGACCCTGTGAGGAGCAAATGCATTTCTAGGTGCAGTTCCCAGCACGGACCCTGGGCGTGGAGAGTGATGGATGAGTGGGCCGTGATAATTGCTTGAGAAACTCAGTTGTCAGGTGGGGTCGCTCTGCCTCTTAGGATTTGGAGAAGATTTGCCCCTCCCCGCCTCCTGCTTCCTCCAAAGTGTTGCCCCAAAGCCGCAGGGGCTCCCGTTTCCTGCTTTGTGGGATCTTCCTGCTCTGCGATCCCTTGATCCCTCCTCTGCCTCCACGCTGGCTGGCACTGGCGGCAGCTCAAGCACGAAGAGCTCCATCGTGTCATTTTCAGAGCACAGCTCCGTCCCCACCACCGCTCAGGAGATGAGCATGTTTCTTACATATCCACTTAGGGGAAACTGAGGCGCAGAGATGCGAACATTCACCGAGGAGGTGGTGGAGCGGGGATGCAAGTGTCAGCCACTTGGCTTCCAGGGTACTCTACACTGTTGCGTTTTATTGCTGCAGAAAACAGACATCTTTGGAGCTCTGCCACCCAGTCCCTGACGGGCCACGGACCGGTGCTGATCTGCGGCCCAGGGGTTGGGGACCGCAGACTTATAGGACAAAGATGAAGGAATTTTAAGGTCCCAAATCAGTTGACTGTGAGTTAACCCAGAGGGAGGTCATCCTGGGTGACCTGACCTAATCAGGCGAGCCCTTAACAGGGACGGGCCCTCCCTGAAGTCTGAGGTTCAAAGCCCAAGAGAGATTCTCCTCCCGCCTAGAAGAAGACACCGGCCGTGTCTTGAGAAGGCCAGGTGGCCAGGACCTGGGGGTGGCCAGGACCTGGGGGTGGCCTGTGGGAGCTAGAAGTGACAGGGCCCTGGTCCTACAACTGCCGGGACTGGATCCTGCCAACACCTAAGTGGGGCTGGGAGGACCCTGCGCTCCAGGTGAGAACTTGGCGACGTCCCCATGGCAGCCTGGGACCCTGCGCGGGGGCCCGCTCCACCTCGCCCAGGCGCCTGGCCCACGGTGCGCTGAGACAGGGCATGGCTGTCGTGTGAAGCCACTAAATTTGCATTCACTTGTTCTGCAGCAGTAGAACACTAATAAAGCGATATAAGTTATGCTGACTCATTTAGAAGGTAAAAGCAGCTATCGTCAGTTTAGGTTTTAGATCATTTCTTTTCTCTGCTGTTTTAGTTTTAAAGTCCGGTTCTTAAAGGACTGAAGCCCACATTCCCAAGTCCTCTCTTTTGGCTCTTCCGGGCTTCCCAGGACCTCTCCCTGTCATCTGCGCACTTCGTAGCTTCAAAGACTTTTGACGGGTTCTGAGGGAGCGAAAGATCAAATCCCCGTTCACGTCCCTTCCAGGAGAATCGTGAGCAATCCACGAGTTCAGGTTCCGTTCCGCTCTCAGTCGGCTGGCTAAGTGGGCCACTTTAAAAAAAATTTTTTTAATCGAAAAATCCTAATTGTGTGTATTTATGGAGTATCATGTGATATTTTGATCTATGTAAAAAGCATTATAAAAACATCCAATCAAGCTAGTTGACATATATTACTATATCACTTTACCAACTTATTTTTTGTGGGAAGAACAATAAAAATCTATTCTTTCAGCAATTTTGAAACATCCTGGCACACCTCACTTTATTACGCTGTGTTTTGTTGTGGGTGGCAGACGCCGTTTGTACCACGTGAAGGTTTGTGGCCACCCTGCCTCGGGCACGTCTGCCAGCTCGGTTTTTCCAACAGCATGTGCCCACTTCGTGTGTCTGTGTCCTATTTTGATGATTCTTGCAATAGCTCAACTTTTATTATTATTATTATTATTATTATTATATCTGTTACGGGGATGTGTGATCGGTGATCTTTGATGCTGCCATTGCAATTGTTCGTGGGCACCACGAGCCGTGCTTAAGTGAGACTATAAACTTCATCGGTAGGTGTTTTGTGTTAGGACTGTGCCCCTGACTCGGTTACTACCCGTCTCTCTCCCTCTCCTGGGGCCTCCCTATTCCCTGAGACACAGTGATATTGAACTCAGGCCAACGAATAACCTTACGATGGCCTTCAAGTGTTCGAACGAAGAGTCAAATAAACGTCTCTCCCTTTAAACCAAAAGCTAGGGCCAGTTAAGCTCAGCGAGGAAGGCAGGTCAACGGCCAGGCGAGGCCGAAAGCCAGGCCTCTCGTGCCAAACAGTTAGCCAAGTTGTGAGTGCAAAGGAAAGTTCTTGAAGGAAATTAAAAGTGCTACTGCAGCGAACACATGGATGTTAAGAAGGCAAAGCAGCCTTGTTGCTGATAGGGAGAAAGTTTTAATGGTCTGGATAGAAGATCAAACCAGCTACAATATTCCCTAAAGCCGAAACGTAATCCAGAGCAAAGCCCTAACCCTATTCGGTTCTGTGGAGGCTGAGAGAGCTGAGGAATCTGCAGAGGAAAAGTTTGAAGCTAGAGGAGGTTGGTTCATGAGCTTTAAGGAAAGAGGACGTCTCCATAACACAAAAGTGCAAGGAGGAGCAGCAGGCGCTGATGGAGAAGCTACTGCAAGGCATCATAATATCCAACTAAGGTAGCTGATGAAGGCAGCCACACTACACAGCAGATTTTCAATGCAGATGAAACAGCCTTTACTGGAGAAGATGCCGTCTAGGACTTTCATAGCTAGAGAGGAGAAGTCAATGCCTGGCTTTAAAGCTTCAAAGGACAGGCTGTGACTCGCTTCTTAGGGGCTGATGCAGCTGGTGACTTTAAGTTAGTGCACGAGCCAATGCTCATTAACTATTTCAAAACTCCTAGGGCCCTTAAGAATTATGCTAATCTCCTCTGGCTGTGCTGTAGCAAATGGAACAACAAAGCCTGGGTGACAGCACATCAGTTCGCAGCGTGTTTTACTGAATATTGTGATGCCACTGTTGAGCCCTACTGCTCAGAGAAAAAGATGCCTTTTGAAGTATCACTGCTTACTGACAATGAATCTAGTCACACAAGAGCTCTGATGGAGCTGTACACGGAGACGAATGCCGTTCTCACGCCTGCTAACACAGCATCCATTCTGCAGCCCATGGATCGGGGAGTCATTTCAACTGTCAAGTCTTATTATTTAAAAAATACACTTCATAAGGCTGCAGCCAGCACAGACAGTGATTCCTCTGATGGATCTGGGCAAAGTAAGCTGGAAGCCTCGTGGAAAGGACTCACCATTCTAGATGCCACTGAGAACATTCGTGATTTGTGAGAGAGGAGGTCAAAACGTCAACATTAACAGGAGGTTGGGAGAGGCTGATTCCAACCCTGACGGATGGCCTTGAGGGGTGTAAGACTTCAGGGGAGGAAGGAACTGCAAATGTGGTGGAAACGGCAAGAGAGCTAGAAGCAGAAGTGGAGCCTGAAGGTGCGGCTGAATTGCTGCAATTTCTGATAAAACCCAAATAGACGAGGAGTTGCTTCCTATGGATGAGCAAAGGAAGCGGTTTCCAGAGATGGAATCTACTCCTGGCAAAGATGCTGTGAACGTTGTTGAGGTGACAACAGGGGATGTAGGATATTACATAAACTTAGCTGATAAGGCAGTGGCAGGGTTTTTGAGAGAATTGTCTCCAAGTTTGAGAGAAGTTCTACTGTGGGTCAAATGCCATCACGCAGCATCACACGCTGCAGAGAAATCTTTTGTGAGAGGAAGCCAGTCAATGCGGCAAGCCTCATTAGTGTCTTGTTTGAAGAAATCGCCTCGGCCACCCCAGCCTTCAGCAACCTGAACCCTGACCAGTCAGCAGCGGCCAAAATCAAGGCAGGACCCTCCCCCAGCACAAAGAATGCGACTTGCTGAAGGACCAGATGATCCTCAGCATTTTTTAGCAATAAGATGTTTTGAATTAGGATATGCACATTGTGCTTTTTGACATAATGCCATTGCACACTTAATAGACTACAGCGTAGTGTAGACATGACTTTTATATGCACTGGGAAACCAAAGGATTTATGTGACTCCCTTCAGTGGGACATTCGCTTTACTGCAGTGGTCCGGAACAAAGCCCATGGCGCCTTCGAGCCCTGCCTGCACAGCACGTTGCTATTCACTGCGGTCACCACGCAGGGCAGTAATAGATCACCAAAACGTGTTCCCCGAATTTAGCTGAAACTCTGTGTCCTTTGATCAACATCTTCCCTTTCTCCCCAGCTTCAGATAACTAACTACCTTTATTTTTTTTTTTGCTTCCTTGAGATTGACTTTTGAAGACTCCACCTACTGGCGAGGTCGTACGGTTTTGTCTTTTCGTGCCTTTCCATTATGCTAAGCGGAATAAGTGGCTTATTCCGCTTAGCATAATGTCTTCTAGTTCCATGCGTGTCGTCAGAAACGGCAGAACTTCCTCCTTTGTCAAGGCTGAACAGTATTCCATCGTGGGTACGCGCCACCTTCCGTATATCCGCCCGTCTCTTGCTGGACTCGGAGGCTGCCCCCGCATCCTGGCGGTGGTGGTAGTGCCAAGGTGAACGCGGGGGTGGGGGTCAGATTGGGGGTGGGGGGGCAGGTGTCTCCGCAACACTCTGACTTCTGTTGCTTGGATCCGTGCCCAGGAGTAGGATTGTTGGATCCCATGGAAATTCTGCTTCTAGTGTTTTGAGGAACCTCCACATTATTTTCCAACGTGGCTTTGCTGGTTTTCATCCCCACCGACAGCACGTGGCTTCCTTTCTCCAGATCTTCCCCGACACTCGTTATCAGTCGTCTTTTTATTTTTTAACTTTTTTTCCATTTTTTTTATTTCAGCATCTTATGGGGGTACAAATGTTAAGGTTACATATATTGGCCATGCCCCCCTCGAGTCAGAGCTTCCAGAGTGACCATCCCCCAAACATTGCACATCTCACATATTGTGTGTATATACCCATCCCCTCCCCCCCCCACCCGACACCCGATAAATGTTACTCCTATACGTCCACTTAGGTGTTGATCTGTTAATACCAATTTGCTGGTGAGTACATGTGGTGCTTGTTTTTCCATTCTTGAGATACATCACTTTAGTAGAATGGGTTCCAGCTCTATCCAGGAAAATACAAGAGGTGCTATCCTCACCGTTGTTTTTTAAAGCTGAGTAGTACTCCATGGTATACATATACCACATTGTATTAATCCACTCATGTATTGATGGGCACCTGGCTTGTTTCCACACCTTTGCAATTGTGAACTGTGCTGCTATAAACATTCGAGTGCAGGTGTCCCATTTGTAGAGTGTCATTTGATCTTTTGGGTAGATGTTCAGTAGTGGAATTGCTGGATCAAATGGTAGATCTACTTGTATCGCTTTAAGGTATCTCCATATTGCTTTCCACAGAAGTCTTTTTAATAAGAACCATTCCAACAGGTGTGAGGGGGTCTCTCCCGGTGGTGTTAGTTTGCATTTCACTGATGACTAGCGATGTTGAGCATTTTTTTGTGTATCCTTTGGCTGTGTATCCCTTGTCTCTTCATGGGCTCAGCACGGTGGGGGCAGCGTCTCCAGGAATGTGGGGCTGGGTACGGCAGCCTCTGCCTCTCTGGTTCTTTCTGTGCCTCCTCTTCATCCTCCCCTGTCTTTGTGGCCCAGGTGTCTCCATCCAGGTGGCCCCCACAGCCTGTGAGCTTGCGGGTCACATGGCAGCCCCTTGGGGAGTCAGCCTCTCCTGGCCGCAGCTCCACGTCCCCAGGAGAGGAGCTGTGACTGGGCGGTGGGGACAGTGTGCACTCCTGGTCACCAGCTGCACGTGGTGGGGTGCGGGCAGGATCTTGTGAAACAAGGAGTGCTGCCCAGGCCTACTCCTGCGGACGGGGTCAGGGAGAACCTCCCAAAACAGGGTGACCATTGGCTTTTGGGCTGCGGTATCAGCAGAACAGCATTTGCAAGACTCCCAGCTATAGCTGGCTGTCCAAGGTGTGGGGGTTGGAGGGCCCTGTGCAGTCAGCTTGCCCGGCTATCCACTCAAGAAATGTCCTGCCTCCATGCCAACCCTGCAGAACTGGTAAACCCACCGTGCCAACTAACTGGTTGAGACATCCGAGGCTGTGTGTGGGGTTTAAACCCCTGAGAAGGCCCAGGCCACAGCTGTCTGGGGATCTGGTTTCAGTGCACCTACGGAGCCCAGGGGCAGTGCCAGTTCATCAGAACACATGTCCGTATGAAATGCACCCACCACGAGGGCGGCTTTTAAAGGTGAAGTGAGCCCTCCCTCCCTGGAGAGCCTGGCGGTTGGCCCATGGCCGGTCCTCCCCCATCCGTGTGCTTTTCTCCTGCTGGTCGGTGAGACAGGACCCGCCCCAGTCGCTGGGCAGATCCTGTCCCTCGGAGAAGCACCAGTGGCGAGATCCGGTCTGTTTACACGGCAGCGCCACGGCCGCGAGGTGCGTCTGGCCTCACTATATGGGTTCTTTTGGGATTAAAGCTGTCAAGGACCAGATATAAAATCCTCGCTCGACGCGAGCAACTCTGTTAAGGGCCCATAGTCACAGCCGGACTGAGCGACTTCCAAATGAAATAACGACTCCATGGAAAACGCACTCGACAAGCTGCTGAAAATAAAAACTAAGCCTTGGTCTGGGAAGTGACAAAGACCCCAAACAGACGTTGTCAGGACACAATCACGTCGGAAGGAGCCTGCCTGCGTGTTCCTGGCGCGGCAGCCAGCGAGGCGGGCGTGGGCCATCCATCTCCGCTCCCAGCTCCCATGGTCGGAGCGTGACAGATGGCCGGGCGGCCACGAGTGAACATCACATCCTTCGCTTCCGAGAGCCCCCGGCTCCCCCGGATGAAGACAGGCTACCTGGCGGGGGAGGGGCAGGCGCACTCACCTTGAGCTCCTCTGTGCGGGCCCCGGAGGTTTCTGGGAGAAATGGCGAGACAATGCTCAGGGTCTGAGCGAGGGACTTGTATTTACTAGCAGTGGCAGGATCGCACCTTCTCCGTCTGCTGCAGTGGACCCTCCCGGCAGTACCCGCTGTCCCGGCTCCCGCGTCCCTGTGCGGGCTGCTTGCTCAGCCGCTGCTGTTTCCCGCCCGTTTCCCCTCGCTGGGCTTCACGTCTCTCTGGGGCAGAGAACAGATTTCATCTCCAGCCCTAGTGCCCGGCAGAGCACCTGGCACATAGTAGGTGTTTAAGAAATGATTGTTTAATAAAGGAGGTGACACCAGGAGAGACAGAAGACGTTGCTCCTCCAGGCTCTGAAATGCGTATTTGTGTGTGTCCATGTGTGTGTGTGTGTGTGTGTGTGTGTGTGTGTGTGTGTGTAGTAAAATGCATACAGTGAAATTTACCATTTCAACCATGTTACGGTGCACAGTTCAGTGGCAGCGAGTGCGCTCACACTGTTGTGCAACCGTTGCCCTGTCATCTCCAGAACTTTCCTCATCTTCCCAAGTGCAAACTCTACATCCACTGAATGCCACCTCCCCAGATCCTCCCCAGCCCCAGGAACCTCTAATCTACTTTCTATCTCTACGATTCTGACTCCTCTAGGGACCTCGTGTAAGTGGAGTCATACAGTATTTGCCTTTTGGTGTCACCGGCTTATTTCACTTTGCAGAATGCACTCAGGGTTCATCCATGTGGCAGCACTCGTCAGAAGTTCCTGCCTCTAGAAGGTGGAATGACACCCACCGTACATCGAGATGCTTCTTTTGAGCTGCCGGGGTGGGCATGGGAGGGGAGGTAGCTGAGCACAGCAGTGTCTGAGCGGCTGGGGGCACTGGATTTGGGTTTGGGTTCCGGTCTGGCTGTTCCTCGTACCCTCGGCAACCTGGGGGACTCTCCGGGCCCCGAGAGATGTTCGGAGGCTTGGCGCCTCCTGGGGCCACGGTGACGCTCTGACACGCCGGGCAGGAGATGCTAACGGGGGCTGTTTGCACATGAAGGGGCAGAGGGCTGGGGTCCCCAGGCCAGGGTGGACTTTGTTGATTCGGAGTGCAGGCAACAGAGAACCGAGGGGCCCTGAAGTGGGGACCTGCTCCCACTATTTCCAGCTCAAACTGGGGACCCTGGGGTTTCCCAGCAGCAGGTCCTGCGCCCCCCACCCCCGTGATGGTCCAGGGACTGCCCGTTCTCCGTCAGTGGCCAGAGAGGGGCAGCGCTGAGTGCCGGGACACCTGGGCTAAATGGAAGCCAATGAGCTGCGCGAGAGGGCCCCAATCCCATTACGCGCACCGCAGCCCTGGCGCCCTCACTCTCCTCTCTCCCGTTTAGGTTGGGCCTGTCAACAGCCATTAGAGCCACTTGGTCATGAATCTGTCACTTGGCTGGAACCGGGCTCCATTCTCAGCAGACTGAATTTGTCTTTGCATTTGTGCGAGTTATTTATTTTTTTAAGTAATCGCCCGTTTTACCCGCATTCTTCTTGTCTGTGTTGTGAATGTTCTTATTTAAAGTGAAACCGGGGAGCTATTGTTAGCCCAGGGATAGATCAAGGGACCATGCGAATGTGTCGAAATGTGCCATGACAAATCTAGGCTATTTTCCTGCAAAGATATTTTGCAGGCCTGGATTGAAAGTCAAACAGAACTTCAAAGGGTGCAATGTTCAAAGAGTTCTTGTGGGCTTTGATGAGAGGCGTGCATCCATCCGACCCGACGGCGGCCTTGAGGCAGGTGACAGGTGCTCACAATGCAGATGGGCCCCTGTGGAGTCCAGGCTGCTTCCCCGGGGAGGGCGAGGGCTGCTTTGGGGACGGCCAGGTAGGCAGAAACAAAGCAGGTCTGCTCTGACACGTCAGGGCCAGTCGCGGGAGACTAGGTGGTCCAGGACAGAGTGGCTGTGCTCTAGGCCTGCTCTGTGGCTGTGCCTCTGCCCGACCTTGGGCAAAAACCCTTCCCTTCCCAGGCCTCGACTCCCACCTGTGAAATGGGAGGGCCGCGCTGCGTGAGCGTGAGAATCCTGCCGGTCCCAGTGTCCTGTGCGTGGAGGGTGACGCTCCCTGGGATGGTGGGGTGCGGGAGGCCCCACGACCCCGCTCTCCAGCCCAGATCTGCGTTTCCCACCTGCCCATCCCTGCCAGGAAATGTGGGCTCCAGCGGGAGGCCCCCGAGGGGGGACCCGGGTTCCCTGGATCCTCTCTCTCTGCAGGGGTCCCGGGCTCGGGGCTGCACGCTGGGTCTGGCTGGCTCCTTTTATATGGCTGTAAAAATATATATATTTTGAGGCATTCTGTGTTCAAATTTTTGAAAATAATTTGCTAGCTTTAAAAAACAAAAGTCAAAGTCTGCCTTTCTTTTGAAAAACAGGAAGGTCTGGACATAGTAGGCCGACATTCCTACCTGGTCTTAATCACCTGGACCTGGGACACAGCCGGCCCCTTTAAACAGGACATGTGCTGTTGGCCACGCTCGCCACCGCTCCCTACAGCCTCCCTGATGGCCAGCCCACTTGCCTGTTGCTGTTTGTCCCTAACCCTCTCTGGGTATTCGTGTCACCTGCCGGCTCCCTGGGCGTTTGAGATTCCAGCCCTGGGTGGTGGAGTGAGGCCAAGGCTAGTTGTCCTAGAGCCTGTGGCCTGGGTCCAGGGTCTGGCTCTGCTGCCAGGGGCCATCGACTGAAGGCAGCTCGTCACTTAACCTTTCGGAATCCCAGGTCTTCGCTTGTACGTGGTCACAGAGCTCTCAACCTCAGAGAGTCAAGACGGGCGCTGGAGAGGTGATAATTCACTGTGGAGCTTAGTCTACTGCCTGCCACGTGGCAATAGTAATATTAGTGCACATTAGTATTATAACTTAACAATATAATATGCACGATAATAATATAACATATAATGATTGTAATAAAAACAGCCAGCGTGCGCAGTGGTTCCTAAGGCAGGCGCTGTCCTAAGCATCCGGCATGCGTTACTTTATCTCATCCTTACAACAGCACCTGTGAGGCAGGTTCCCCTATTAGCGTCATCTCCCCACTTTGCAGGTGAGGAAACTGAGGCCCAGAGAGGTGAAGACGCCCAACTATTATCCCGTAGGAAGTGGCAGAGCTGAGATTTGAACGCAGGCCGTGTGGCTCCCATCCCTGGGCCCTCGGCATGGCCGACATTAACCGTAGATCCCAGGCACGAAGCCGTCCCCAAACCCAAATTTCCCGCAGCTCCAGTGGGTCTTGGGTCTTGGTCTTCCTGGGCGAAGCTGAACGAGCCGGTGATGGGAGGGGCGGGCGCGTGAAGCAGGGGGTTGGAGACCCTGGGAGCAGCCGGCGAGGTGCTGAGCGACTTCATCTTTTGCAGAAACCCCGGCTCTGTCCCCACCCCCCACCCCGGCCTCTGTTCCAGCCGGGCCCTGCGGCCCCCGGCAGCATGCTCAGTGACGGCACAAACGTGGGCTGTCACTCTCGTCTGTGGGAGCCTCCCGCGGCACGCGCAGGAGCAGGGTCCTTGGATTTCAAGCCTGCTTTTGCGACTTCATATCAGAGCTCCTCCTGCCGGGAACAAAGTGACAGCAGAGCACTTGCGAGCCAGGTTAATACTGTTAAACAATCCACAGATCTGACGCCAGACATGCTTTTTGAAACCTGAGGGTGCGTACTGCGAGTCAAGCGCGGGCCTCACTTTGCTTTCAGAGGCTCGCAGCCCCCTAGGGCTGCCGGGCCTCGAGACAGCTGGGCGGGCGGCGGAGTTTGCGTGTGACTGCGCCGGGGTCGGATTCACGCTCATTGCCAGCGAGCGCTTCCCCTTTCCCACCGGAGTGCAGAAGAGCCGGCACATGAAACGGAGGGGTTGCCTCTCGCCTCCCAGCCGGGGCCGCACAGAGACAGCCCCGTGCACTCTGTCACTCACACAGCAGGGCCGGCTTGACAAAAGCAGCCTGGGCCGGGTCCCTGAGTGCCAGGGGCAGTGTGTCCCCATGCTAGACAGTCAGCCGAGTGGACCTGGTCCTTCTCCGCCAATCGAAAGCGCAGTGGCCCTGGGACAGGGCCTCATAGTGCTTGCCTCAGTTTCTCCATCTGTTGAATGGGGTGGTAGTTGAACTGATCTCCTGGGGAGGTGAAGAGGTTCAGAGAGTGCCAGGTGTCCCCCAGCAAAAGGCATCGAGCTTCGGGGCTCGGGGGTCCCTGTCCCCTACAGGGAAGCGGGGCAGCAGTAGAAGACGACACATTCTCCATCAAGACAGGACAGGCTCTTAACTTGGAGGAGTGGGGGTCACGGACCCCTTGGGGTCTGTTTCTCAGACAGGGATGTGACATTCTGAATTTCCAGGGTGCGCATGCTTCTAGCCTCATGCGGGCTGAAAGCCCCCAGGATGTGCTGGAGGTCTTGGAGATCTTTTGAATGCCCAGGGAGACGTCCCAATGCCCTGGGCCCCCATGTCCCCCTGCCTGGCTCCCCAGGGCCTGCACTGAATGGCCTCTTCTGTCTTCCAGGGAGGCCCCTGGGCTGGTGGGTCCATACCCCGTCCCACCTGGCAGGTTTCCCCCACCCGGGGTGCCTGTTCTCTTCTGCACAGACAGAACTGCCCATCCCCATGGGATGCCTTGCGGGCTGCCCTGGGCAGTGGCAGTGAGGGGCCAGCATAGGGGCTCTGGAGCCGGAGGGCCTGGGGCTGAATCCCAGCTGCAATGTGAGGGAGGTTAGATGGGCCCCCACATCTGAAGCCACTTCACTCTGCGTGTGAGCAGCTGGCGTGACGGATGCTGGCGGCTGTAGCATCTCCCCCGTTTGCAGAGGCTAAAGCCAAGGTTCGGGGAGTCCCGTCCATGAAAGTATGCGCCGGGAGCAGACTTCTGATTCTGAAGGAGCTGCTGGGGCTGTGGTCCCCAGGGCCAGCAGAGTTTCTTATGGTAGAGTCTCTTGTTGGCGGAGAGATCTGGGTTCCTTCTGTGACGTCCCTGCTGGGCTCAGTACAGCTCCCTGGTCCTCCCCATCAATTGCCTGTCCCTTGGGCAGGACCTTCAGCCTGAGCCTTGGATGAGATTCTCCCAGGAGTTCTCTGGTCCCAGCTCCTCTGTGCCTGGGCTTGGATGCCATTTCTAGGCAGGGCTGACAAGGAGCTAGGACTGTGCTATCCACGGGAAGTGCCTCAGTGGCCCGTTGCCACAGGCAGCGAGAATGCAGGCCTGAGGGCCCTCTGACCATCCAGCGTGGAGGGCCTTGGCCTCACCAACCAGCCCCGACCACCTAGAAGCAACCAAGTCTGTATTCTTAGCTCCACGTGGTAAAGTCTGAGCAATTTGGGGAAGATCAGAGGCTGTTGCATTTGTTCCTTGGCCGGGGAGAGATCAAAGCCAAGGCTGGCCAAGGTGATCTCATCTCCAAAAATGTCCTTTGAAAAATCAGGGTGCAGCTTGGTTGGTCAGAGGGAGGCGGGTGGAGGGCTGACGACTGGTCCTGGGGGAGCCTGCTCTCCTCTGTGTCCACCCAACCTGGGGCTGTCCCCTGGCATGGCTAGGATAGAGCAGGTGAGGACACCCACCAGCAGGGAGCAGGAGGCAGGTGGCCGTGCTGGGCCAGGGAGCCACCCTGGTAGCTTGTTGGTCATGTGCACAGAAGAGAGGAGGTGACAGTGGGGAAGTGGATGAGAGGAGGGGACAAGTAGAAAAGGTAGCAGGGCCAGAGAGGCAGGGCCAAGTGCTGTGCCCAGCCTCCATGGTCATGGTGGTGGTGAGGGAAGGCCTGGCGCGCAGGGCCTGGCATGGTGTCTGCACACAGCAGATGTTCACACTCTGCCCTGTTCCTCTCCATCTAATAACAAAAGAGCAACTGACATTTGCTGAGTATTTAGGAGGTGACACTGCAGTGGAAACTGATTCCTTCCTCTCTGTCCAGGATATATCATGTGATCTAGACTGGCCAATCACAGAGCTTCATCTCTCAGCCATAGTGGTTGGCTCAGGGATGGGCACGTGACCCAGGGAGGGCCAATCAGATTCTCTCCTGAGAGTTTTGCTGGAGTAATTGGGAAAGAGGGCCCCGCTCTGTCTCTCTGTCTTCCGGTCTGATGTGGCCATTCTGGCTGCCACATGGGGAGAGCCTGACTGAGAATGAAGCCAACATTGAGGAAAGGGGGTTGAGAGAGAGAGAGGGAGATGGATGTGCATGTGCACACACACATGTGTGCAGATCCTTTGAGACCTTCCAGGCCAGCCCCACCCATCGGGCATCCCAACCACGGGAGCCAGTGCACCTCTCTTTGGCCCAGCCTATTTGTGCAGGTTTCAATGCTTGCTCCAGGAACTGTGCTAAGCACATTGTGTGCATATCATGAATTCTGACACTCACAGTGACCTTGTATGGTAGAGATTCTTATTATTTCTGCTTTCAGATGAGAAGATGGAGCCTGGGAGGTTACAGGACCTGCCGAGGAGGGTGATTCCTGTGGCTGGGGAGGCTCAGAGCGGGGCTATAGCCGCAGCATTTGCACCTGGGGCCCACAGTGGCCCAAAGTAGCCAATACTATAGAGCACTGCCTGCCAGGCCCAGCGAGCTGGCTACACGTCATGGGCATTGAATTAGTCTCTGTTGAGTTAAACCTACCGGCTGTTGGGAGTTGAGCTCAACTCCCCTCCTTTCCTTGGAACTTTTGTCTCTGCATTGGGTGTGGCCGAATCCTTTGTCTTTGAATCCTGGGAGGCGCAGGGGTTCTCATGTGGCTTTGGAGGCTGAGCACCTTGGCGGCGGCACGAGTGGGGTGGGCATAAACTCCCTGGACATTTCATAGCCGGGCCCTGGTGCTTCAGCAATGTTGCCTCTCTGGGCATTTGAACACATTCCCAGGACAATTTCCATGACCCTGTTGAGAGTTTGAAATGGGTTGACCCATCATAAAATTAGTTCAGACAGAAGACATTTTGTGTAGAGCTTTAGACTTCTTCCCCTTTAGAAGAGATTTTCTTGTTTGAGGGGAAGAGAGGCAGTCTTGGAACATCCAGGTCATCCTGTTCTTTGGGAAATTTTTAAAAAGGCCGGGAGCATGTTCTGAAGAAAGCAACCAAGTCCCGATTCTTACCTCCACGTGGTAAAGTCTGAGCAATTTGGGGAAGATCAGAAGCTGCTGCATTTGTTCCTTGGCTGGGGAGAGATCAAAGCCAAGGCTGGTCAAGGTGATCTCATCTCCAAGAAAGACCTTTGAAAAATCAGGGTGCAGCTTGGTTGGTCAGAGGGAGGCGGGTGGAGAGCTGACGACCGGTCCTGGGGGACCCTGCTTTCCTCTGTGTCCACCCAACCCGGGGCTTCCTCCTCTTCACCCCACTGTGGGGCTTGGGGAGGGCTGGAGAGATGGAGCTGGCCCTGCAGACTGGCCAGGGCGGGGGGTCGTGGGCAGGATGGCTCTCTCGTGGCTGATGCCAAGGCCTTGTTCCTTCACCGGCCTTTCCTTTCTTCAAGCCCTGTCTTTCCACTCCAAGGGTGGTCAGCTGTCCTCCAGCCGAGGGCTGCAGGGAGCTTCCCGGGGACGAATCCCTGTCTCCTCGCCCCTCTGCCATCCGTCATGCCTGCCGGGTGTGGTGTTAATGGCCCTAGTGTTTGTCGTTCCAGGTGAGCCGGCAACCGTGGGCCGCGGTTTCCAGAGAGGATCGGACAGCCCTGGCCACCCCCCTCTCTCAGGTTGGGCTCCCTGGAAGCAGGTGTTGAGACAAGGCTGTGCATGTGCGCGATCGTGTGGAAGTTGATCCTGTGACCAGCTCCCTAAGTGAGAAAATGCTTTCTTAATAGATGTTCTTTTTTTCTTTACTTCCCTTATGTTTCAAATGAGTTTTCAGTGTTTGCATTGTGGCTAGAACTGGCTGCTCTAAGCGGCCTTGAATTGGTGGCACCATAGACAGTGAGTTTTATCTCAACATTAGTAACTTAGCAACTGTAGTTTCAAAGTTGGCAGAAAAGAAAACAGAGAGAGACAGAGCTCAGCAGACAGATTTGGGACCAAACGCTGTGACTTTCTGTTGCACGGATGCATCCTTTTGAGTGTCCTTCCCAGAAGTGGCGGGACCTCCTTGTAGCCAGGAGGCAACTATGCAGCCTCGCACCACCTGTGCATCCAGAGGACACGAGACGAGCGACACCCACCAGGGATCGAGTCCAGGGACCCGCCGAGCAGCCCATCCCCGCGTCCCCCTGCGCACGGGCGGAAAGCACGAGCAGTGTTAGCCCCCGCCTCGGGAGGGACTTACCCACCGTTCTTTGGTCATGCAGTGGATTCACATGTACTAGCATGGTTTCTGACTACATTTGCGTGCCCTGCACTCCAGCCCAACACGTAATGATGTTCACCCCGTCGTGCATCATTCATTCCACCTCCAGAAAAGCCCCCGACCCTGTTGGCCGGGGAGGCGGATTTGAGGCTGTCCCCTCCTCCCACCCCCTCCGCAGTAAATCCTTTCTTCCCTGACAGCCTCGTCGTCTCGGCAACTGGCTTGCTGTGCGGCCGGGCAGCAGCACCCTTGGGTTTGTTAACAGTCCCAGGACATGTCCAGGGAAACCAGGGCATGAGACGGTGCGCAGAAGGAGACACGGAAGGCTACCTTGAGTCGAGGCCATGAGGGCCCAGTCCCTCTGGGGACCGCCTCTCGTGGTGCAGAACTGTACCCTGAGGCCCCGGAACCTTGTGGGGTGCAGACTCTGGTCCGGCAGGCCTGGGTGGCCTGAGTCCTGCATTCTAGCAAACCCCGTGACAACGCAGATGCTGCTGCACCCTGGGTGGTAGCACATCTCAGAGTCACCCGGCTGCTGGGGCCTGAGTGGTGCCCCCAAAAGATGTGCTGACGTCCTCACCCCCAGTACCTGGGAATGCCACCCCTTTTGGAACCAGGGCCTTTGCGGATGCGATGGAGGTAAGACGAGGCCATGCTGGGCTGGGGTGGGCCCTGATCCAGTGCTGGTGTCCCCTTTGGGGGAGAAGAGGCACAGGCGCCAGGGGGAGATGGCGTGCGAAAACAGAGGCAGAGACTGGTGTGTGCTGCCTGGGTCACAGCACCCCTGGGGCTCCGAGAAGCTGGAAGAGGCAGGAAGGACCCTCCCCAGCGCAGAGGGAGCCTGGGCTGCCCACACTCCTGACCTCCGGGACCATCGGGGAGCAGGTTCCTGTCGTGTTCAGCCACCCAGTTTGTGTTGATTTGTCACGGCAGCTCCAGGGGATGACACACAGTCAGGGGATGGAGGAGCTGGTCCCAGGGGCACTTCCAGCCTGACCCGAGAGCTGCCAGAGAAAGCCCCGGGCAGAGGTGGCAGGTGCAGGCAGGTGGCCGAGGGGAGGTCCGTGGGCCCTGCGAGCCTCCACCCCCTCTGGAGGGTGAGGGGCTTGGTGCCTGGGCGGGAGGCGGCCCACCCCCCACGGCTGGGGTGGGCTATCCTGGGGAGGGTGGAGGCATCCCAGGGGTGGGTTGGGGGTGGGGGTATTTAGACCAAAGGCCCCAGGCTGGACTCCTGCCTGCATTGCTAACTTGCATCTCTGAGCCTCAGTTTCCCCGCAGCACACGAGTGCAATGACACAGCCTATGAGACTGAGGGTCAGAGACGATGACAATGCATGTCCTTGCCTAGGTCAGGGCCTGGCCGGAGGAGGGGGCTCCGTGAGCAGAATGGAAGATGAAGTGGGGACCCCACCCCCCGAAAGGGCAGGGGGGCAGAGCCTCCTGCCGACTGCAGAGTTCCCAGCCCGGCGCTTTGGGGAAGGTGAGCTCCAGTGGGAGCCTGGCAGTCCATGGGCCACAGGGACCGCCAAATATTCCAGGGACGCCCCCGTTGCCTCCTGGCCCATGGAGGCTCTCTTCTTCCTGCAGCTTCCTGCCCCGCTGCCATTTCAGCCCCAGACTTGTGGAAGTGCCTTTGAGAGGCAGATGTTTGCAAGTCTGCCTGCGCTATTGATTTATGCCTTAGTGAGCCTTGCCTTCGCGATGATTAATATTTGATTTACACCCTGAGTTTGTCCTGTTTCTGATCTCTTTCTGACTCATTAAATCTTCTTTAATGGAGTCTCCAACTCCATCCTTTGGAACTTATCCTCCAGAGGCTGCTCCCGGTTCCCCTGTTGGCTTCTGACCCATTTATTTGCCTTTTGAAAAAGCAGAAACACATTTGGCTGGAACTGGCCCTCCAGACGGCTGCCAGGAGGGGTGTGGCGTGTTAAAAGCCACAGCTGCCGGCTGCCCTGGGAGCGTCTTCCTCTCACTGAATTTATTTTGCAGAGAGGGTCAGGGCCTGCTGCCCCAGCACCGAGGCCTGGGTGACTTCCGGAGCTGCCGGGAGGGAGCAGCGTTTCACCTGCAGACGGCTGCTCCTGGGGTGGGGTAGGGGCTCAAGGCCAGGTCAGGGGTCTTGGGCTCTCAGGCTGGCAGGGGTCTCGCTGAGCGTCTGAGCCCACAGCTGGCCCCCTGTCCTGGGCAGGAGCACGGTTAGGAATGTGGGCCCCTGGGACGAGACTGGTGACAGAACTCACTCTCGGTGACCCCAGAGCATTCGCCAAGTGCCGTATATTCATTTTCGAATCCGACCTCGCAACATTCCTGCACGGGGGGTGGTGGTGGTGGGGAGTGGGGGGGGGAGGGTGTGCCTGTTTTACAGATGGGAAAAGGAATCCAGGTGCCTCAGCAGTTCAGGGGCGGAGGAGCCAGGACTCCAAAGAGCCTCTGCCCCAAGAGCAGACGGCCAGCTGGGGTGTTGCGAACCGTCTTGGTGCATGGGACGCCGGCCACAGAGCTCCGGCCCCGGGTGGCTGCAGCCCCAGGGTGGAGGAGCCCTGCGGTGAGGACCTTGCCTTGACTTTGGGTGCCTTGTCCTCTAGCATCGGCCCCTCTCGAGGTCTCCAGCTGGTGCTAGATTTGTTAATTACAGAACTCTGAAAACAGCTGGAGTATTTATTGGGTTTATCCGTGGAAGTCGGTGGGTTTGCTAGCAGAGACCAGGGCTATTGCTCTGAACGCAAGGAGCCCTCTGCCTGCGTTGGGCGCAGGAATGATGCGGTCCAGCCACAGAGCCCACAAGATTGGGCGATCCGCCTGTGGGAAACATGCAGAATAGGCAAGGCTGTAACGACAGCCCATGGATTAGCGGCCGCCTGGGGAGGAGGGTGGGTGTGGGAGGCTTAGGGGCAGCGGCAAAGGCTGGAGACATGGCCCCACGTCCAGCTCCCTGGCGGCCGGGGTGGACAGGATGTCCCCCTGCCAGAGAGCAGAGCGCTTGTGCCCTCAGCCCAGTTCAGCCGCTGACATTTCTCCCTTCTTTTGTGTTCTGAGCTTTCTATGAGGCGGCTGTTGTAATTTTGTGTTTTTATTAGGGTGGTAAAATGATGAGTGCTTTTTTTTCCTTGTTTCTATGTTTCCAGATTTTTGTAATATGCACATTTATAATGCAAAGCAGGAGATCTAATAAAAAGAAAATCACAACCCGCGTCCCCTGTGAGCAGTCACAGCAAAAACAAAGGGTATTTGCACTTGACTCGCAGCTCACCGAGCCCCGGCTCCAGGAGCAGGAGTCATGGGAGGCTGGGGCTGTAGGGGCCTCACTGCCCTCTGGGGGGGGGGCGCACCTGTCTCCCCCTTCCCCCAGGCCCCTTCTATGGGAGGGGGCCTGTGGCCACTATAACCTGGGGTGTGGCCGCCTCACCCCTGCGTCTCCCTCCTAGGGCTGGGCTGCGGCCACGAGTTGGCCCACCCTGCAAGGGGCAGGGGGAAGGGGGAGGAAGCGAAGGTTTGGCCTGGGTGTTGGTCTGGGTCTGAACCGCCTTCTCGACCTTCCCAGCTGCTTCGTGCTTTCGTCCTTGTCTGGGTCAGGAGGGTGTGTGGGACAGGCTGGCCTCCTCCCCACCTTGGCTCGGTGAAGTCTATTTCTGGCCCGGTCGTGTGTGGAGGACACTGTGCCACTTTCTGTTGTTCCTGGACAGCGTGAGAAAGAAAAAGGAAGCAGAGCAGGCAGGGGAGGCTCACTGACAGCTGTGTCAAGCAGGAAATTCTGCTCCTGGCTACCATAGACACTCGCAGAAAAACGAGAACAGAAGGAAATTTCCTCAATGTGATGAAAGGCATCTACAGAACATCTACCGTCAACTGTGCACTGGGTGGTGACAGACAGTGCTTTGCCCCTGGGATTGGGAACCAGGCAGGGATGTCCACTCTCACTGTTTTTATCCAACTTGGTGCTGGAAGTTCTACCTGCAGCAATAAGGCAAGAAAAGGAATTAAGAGGCATACAGATTGTTCCGAAGGGAAGAAAGAAAGCTCTTCTTGTTTGCAGATGATATTGTCTTTGTAGAATGTTCCAAAGAATATACTGAAAAAACTCATAGAACTAGTAAATGAATTCAGCAAGATTGCAGGATACAGGATAAACATCCAAAAATCAATCGTCTTTCAATATAGCAGCAATGAATACATGGGCACCAAAATTAAAAATATTGTACAATTTACAGGTGCTCAAAACATGAAATATTGAGTTGGAACTCTAACAAAGTATGCAGAGGACTTGTATGTTTAACACACACACACAATTCCCATCGAGGAAACAAAAGAATATCTAAATAAATGGAGAAATGTATATTTTGTTCATGATTCAGAAGGCTCAGCATAGTAAAGATGTCATTTTCCCCTAAATTCATATACTAGTTTAATGCAATTTTTATCAAAATCCCTGTGAGATTTTTTATATTGTAGGTATGGACATGATTATACTAAAATTTATTTGGACAGACAGAAGAACTAGAATAACTAAAACAAATTTTGAAAAGAAGGCAAAAGTGGAAGGAATCAGTCTACCTGGCTTCAAGGCTTACCATGTGGCCACCACAATCGAGATTGAGTCACAGGAGTGCAGGGAAAGACTCGGATCCTTGGAACAGAGTGGAGAACTCAGAGACAGGCCCACACAGACGTGCCCAGCTGACGTTTGACGGAGGTGCCAAAGCAGCTCGGTGGGGAAAAGACGGGCTTCCGAGAGATTGTGC
>VSMD01012888.1:0-32022 GCA_008750895.1 Mirza zaza
CCATGGAGTACTATTCAGCTCTAAGAAACAACGGTGATATAGCACATCTTATATTTTCCTGGTTAGAGCTGGAACCCATACTACTAAGTGAAGTATCCCAAGAATGGAAAAACAAGCACCACATATATTCACCAGCAAACTGGTATTAACTGAGCAGCACCTAAGTGGACACATAGGTACTACAGTAATGGGGTATTGGGCAGGGGGGAGGGGGGAGGAGGGCGGGTATATACATACATAATGAGTGAGATGTGCACCATCTGGGGGATGGTCATGCTGGAAACTCAGACTTGTGGGGGGAGGGGGGAAAGGGCATTTATTGAAACCTTAAAATCTGTACCCCCATAATATGCTGAAATTAAAAAAAAATAAATAAATAAACTACCAAGTTCATGGTAAAAAAAAAATAATAATTCATTCAATAAATATTTTTGATGAGCTACTCTGTGCCAGACCCTGAAAATACAGTGGTAAACAAGATTGACATGGTCCCTGATCTCATGGAGCTTACTATCTAATGAGAGAGATGTTGTTAAAAGATAAACTTAGTCACAATAAAATTTTAATGAGTTTATTTGAGCATCCAGTGATTCATGAGTCAGGCAGTGCCTGACTGCAAGCTGCTCTCTGCTGGAAGAGTGAGAGAGGAAACTTTCATAAAGTGTTTATGGAAGCAAGAAACAGGAAGTATATCTAATTGGTTAGAGTAGCAAGTCCTTAGTTAGAGGTTAGTTGGTGGTTTGTGATTGGTAAGGTCTCTAGTTTTGTTTTACTGTTTACCTTGGCCTTCAGTCTGCTTATGTAGGAATTTAAAGTGCTAGAGCCACCTCAATATAATGGCTTCCCAATTAAAATTATTTTAACACCATTCATTTTAAAAATAGGGTCATTATACAAAAAGATTTACTTTCCATTTTGACAAATACTACAAAGTAAAAGCAATTTGCATTTATTGCATTTATTCATTTATCAAATGCATATTGAAAACCATGAAATATGTCAGGAAACATGCAGATAAAAACATAAATATCACAGTTCCTCTATCAAGAAGCCTAACTTGCTATCTCTAGGCAAAAAGATATATACATACACAGTAAAAGATGGTGAGGACATAATAGAGACCTATAGATAATATAGCATCATAGAAGAGAGACCAAGATTCCACCTGGTGGCTTCTCAGAGAAGTTTATTTTCTATGTGGGTATGGAAGAATAAACAGAATATAGCAGACAGAGAAGTTAGGGAAAAGGAACCTAAGTAGAGGATACGATTTTTTAAAGGCATTTATGTACAAAGAATGATATATTTGAAAAAACCTTGTTGCTTTGATCACTTTACATATGTAGAAACTATTGTATGAAATGCAGAGGTGAAAATAAATGCTTCCTGCTCTTTTGGAGCTCAAAGTCTAGAAGTGGAAGAAAGAAAGTACAAATAAGTATGTGCTGTAAGTATGTGTTTAATCATTATATTAGAATTCTATGCCAAATCTATAATGTGATTTCAAAATACCATAAAATAATTTTTTAATCTTGGAAAATTAACTTATATATAATACATATCAAATCAATGTGGGGAAAGAAGCAAGAGGGAATAATGACCTAGTTAAATATTTACTTATATAATCTGTAATGCTTTTATAACTTAAACAGTTTGGAATTGGTAAATGAATGGAAAACTGTAGGCCCATGAATAAAAGCAAATGATGTAATCAATTAAGTGGCACTTCAAATCATGAGGGAAAGTGTTTTTTAATAAAAAGTACTTACAGAAAATAAATAAACCTGGACTCTTACTCTGAGAGCTGAGTAAAACTTTCTCCCCATTCTTCGAAATTTCCTAAGCCATTCTGGCCTCTCTGCACCTCCTCATGGTCATTAATGGGTTTGGCAGGAGGAACTGGGCTTAGCTCCACCTGTTTCTCTTTCTCCTTGGCTTGTCTGCAGAGAAAATGTCTGCAGTCTATTCTCAAACATGCAGTAAACTGGTAGCAACTGCCTCGTCTCTCCAACAAGCGTCTATTGTCTGGTGCTCCCTGTGACTTGGTGGGTGAGACTTCCTGTAGTAGAAAACTACTGTGGTCTCATAAATAAGCAGTGTTTGGATACATGGGCCATCAACAACAAGTCTGGCATTTAGGTTAAAAAAGAAAAATCAGATTTCTACTTAAATTGTTTTCAAGCTTTGCTGATGCATGAGTATGTCCACACCATGCGGATTTTTCACTCTAGTAGGTGGTGCTGGTGTATATTACATCATATTTGTACAAGTGTACCCATGGCTATTAATGGCTGCAGCCTGAGCCAACAGATTTAAGTCCTGGACGTTAAGCAGGCAAACAAGGCAAGATTTTGACCTTAGTGCACAAATTGCAGGTTGTGGCAGGTTCGCCCAGAGGTGAGTAGCTGCTTTAATGTCAAAAGGATTGCAGGCAAGTGACCTTACCCAAAGAGCCCACAGTCCCTAGGCTGCTACAGCTTGTCCTCTTGTCTCTAAAGAGTCAGCATGGCCTGGTATTGCAAGAGAGGATGACATGAGATTTGGTTTTTTTCAGTCATTGGTAGGCAGCATAATGGTTGCTCCTTTTTAATTGCAAGGCAGCTGGTGTACCTGTGAACTAGTGACTTTCTGGTTTCAAATTTTCAATACTAGCCCTAGAGAGCCAGTGTTAGAAAAGTGCTCCCAACCCCACTTGGCATCCATGGTCCTGTTGAGGGAAAAATCTTGGATTTAGTGTCTAGTCCAGAGGCTCCCATGGGATTCCTGGCCATGTGGTCTCTAACTGTTCTGGATTAGTTAATAACACAAGTTCTGACCAGGGCTTTGGTTTTCCTGAATCCAATGTATATATAATCTAGTGGGGTACAGAGCAGAGGTACTGGTCCATCTCAGGCCCTCATGAACACAGATTCAGAAGCATCCACAGTAGCTACAATTTAAGAATCCCAGGAAAGGATTTCTCCACTTGAACAAATGCAGGAATGAAGAGAAAACCTTCCTAGGAGGCAGATTTCATAGGTCCAAGCAAGTTTATGCAAAAGGCAATGGCAATAGCCATGATGACAAAAGAACCGCCAAGGCCTGCTCTCAAGACAGTGTGTAGATAGAACCCATATCTACAATCAACTTAGCTAGAGGGTGCCAGAAACTCAGTGCTCAAAGGCAAATGGAAGTTAAGAGATTTTACACACAAGAAGATTTTTCATTTCTCTAGAGATAAGAATTTCATAAGGCTAGAATTAAACTCTTTCAGGGAGATTTCTCCTTAGTGAGTTTTAGTTCATTATTCGATACCCTTTGCCACTGATTCCGGGCAACACTAAGTGTAAGCATATGTCTAGGATCATAATGTTGCCTTTGATAACTCCTTTAGGGGCTATGCCTTTAAATCTTGAGAATGGGGAACACAGCTGTAAAATCTCAGTGTTCCTTTAAGTCTTTGGGCTTCCTTACCATAATGTCAGTGTCAAATAGTTACTTCTGAGGCCCTAGAAATAATCCCTTATTCCATTAAAATAATCCTTCATTCTGTTAAGAGACAGTCCAGAATGCAGCTACTGAAGAAACCCCAACTCCCCCCAATATGAAGACATTTTCTAGTTCAGACAGAGCTAAATAAAAACATTTTAAAAGATAGATTTGAGACTTTTATTTCTTTGAAAATTTTATTCTTAAAACAAGATAATTTAATATCAGATTTGAAATCATTTTAGACTTTAACTTTGATCTTACAAAGAGAGTCAATCTTTCAGAACTAATTTTTCCCAGACAATTTGGTAACATGACAAAGTTTACAGTGGAAATTTTCAGCATGTCTAGAATGTTTTCATGGATTATTAGAATATCTTAATTGCATTCCTATACCAGACCACATGGATAGTCATAGTTTGAAGTATGATATAAATAAAGAATAAATGTTTGGCTTTAAGGACAGCATTCAATTTAATGTACAGTGATGACCCATTTCAGCATCTTCCTAGGAAAAATGTGTCTTTCCACCAGGAAGATCTAGAGGGGCAGTGGTTGGAAGTGGGGAAATGACTTTATGATGATAGAAGCAGAACTGTGTGATAGGCTGCTTACTTCCACTTTTGAGGGGCATGGCCATGCCTCTGTTTGACCATAGATTTAATAGTTAAGTGCAATGTATTACAAAGTGTGTGTGTGTGTGTTCCTCTCAACTAGGTGAACATCAACTTTCCCAAATCCTAAACCAAGGGCTTTTGGACTCTTTTCCTTCTACCTCTTGTCTACCCACTAAGATAAGTGATTTGGGTACTGGTATCTTCTCTGAAGGCTCAAAATTTCCTTCTGCTGGGCTACTACTCTAAAGAGTAGGCTGAGGAGAAGTCAGTAGGCCCATGTAAGTCTCAGTAGTAACTGATTATAATAAATATTTTCATAATAATGCCACCAAACACTCCCAAATTAGAACTATGCCACAATAGCCATTTAGTCATTTGCTCACAGGTCTACAGATAATCTAGTGAAGATACTTGACTCCACATATCTCATTTTAGGCCCAGACAAAAGGCATAGCAAAACTCTGGGGCATATTCTCATAACAGAGATCAGAATCTTCCAGAGAGGTCAGTGGAAAGAGCTGCTGTCTCTTAAGGACTAGATTTGGTGCTGGCACACACTCACTTCCACCTACTAGAATAAATCCATGGCCAGGGAACATCTGGGGATAAAGAAGTGCCCACTTCCATAAAGATCTTGGATGTGGGAAGCAAGTGAATATTTGTCAAACAACAAAATATACCATTCAGAAACCTTAAGATGGCCAGGCGCGGTGGCTCATGCTTGTAATCCTAGCACTCTGGGAGGCCAAGGCAGGAGAATTGCTCAAGGTCAGGAGTTCGAAACCAGCCTGAGCAAGAACAAGACCCCTGTCTCTACTAAAAATAGAAAGAAATTAATTGGCCAGCTAAAAATATATAGAAAAAATTATCCAGGCATGGTGGCACATGCCTGTAGTTCCTCGGACTACTAGCTACTCAGGAGGCTGAGGCAGAAGGATCACTTGAGCTCAGGAATTTGAGGTTGCTGTGAGCTAGGCTGATGCCACAGCACTCTAGCCCGGGCTACAGAGTGAGACTCTGTTTCAAAAAAAAGAAAAGAAAAGAAAAGAAAAGAAAAGAAAAGAAAAGAAAAGAAAAGAAAAGAAAAGAAAAGAAAAGAAAAGAAAAGAAAAGAAACCTTAAGATATATGTCACTGCTTCTGATGTAATTAATGTAAAGAAGAATAATTTATCATGAAACTTACTTTCTGTTATCTTTTCTTATTCTGTCCACACCAGAAAGATAGATCTTTTTCTCCTTAAACTAAGCATCTTAGTTTAAGAAAGCTTAATTTAATTGACATATACTAGAAAGAACTAAAATAGTGTACAAATTACACAATTGAGTCTAGATGTGATTATATGACTTTTTTATTTGAAAATAGTAAGGAGGTACAAATGTTTTTGTTACAGATACCTTTCCTAAGCCTTAAGTCAGGGTTTTTAGTGTGCCCATCCCCCAAATAGTGTTCATTGTACCTGGTAGGTAAGTTTTTAACCTTCCCCCCTCAACTTCTCCCCCTCTTTTGATATCCAATGATCTTTAATTTCATTGTGCCCATGTATGCCCATTATTTAGCTCCCAATTATTAGAGATTATATGTGGTATTTATTTTTCCACTCCTGAGATACTTCACTTAGAATAATGGTCTCCAGTTTCATCCAAGTTGCTGGAAAAGACATTATTTCATTCCTATTATTTATGGCTGAGTAGCACTTTATGGTATATATATGTCACATTTTCTTGATCTGCACATAAATTTATGGGCACTTAGGTTGATTCCACATCTTTGCAGTTGTAAATTATGCTGTAATAAACATTCAAGTGCAAGTGTCTTTTTGATAAAATGACTTCTTTTCCTTTGGGTAGATACACTGTAGTGGGATGGCTAGGTTGAATGGAAAGTCTATATTTATTTCTTTGAGGAATCTCTATACAGTTTTCCATAGAGTTTTTATTAATTTGCATTCCAACTGACAGTGCATAAGTATTCCTTTCTCTCTGCAACCACACTAGTGTCTATTATTTTTTGATAACGGTCATTACAGTAGGGGTCAGGTAGTGTCTCATTATAGTTTTAATTTGCATTTTCCTAGTGATTAGTGATGTTGAGCATTTTTTCATGTTTGTTAGCCATTTGTCTATTTTCATTTGAAGAACTTCTGTTCATGTCTCTTGCCAACTTTTTAACGGGGTTGTTTGTTTTTCTTGCTGATTTGTATGAGTTTTTGTAGATTTTGGTTAATAGCCCTTTCTTGGATGTATAGTTTGTGAATATATTCATTAGGTTGTCTATTTATTCTGTTAATTATTTCCTTTTTTATGCAGAATATTTTTAACTTACTAATGTCCCATTTATGTATTTTTTGGTTACTATAGTTGCCTTTGGGGTCCTAGTCATAAATTCTTTGCCCAAACTTATATCTAGATGAGTTTTTCGTACATTTTCTTCTAGAATTTTCATGGTTTCATGCCTTACATTTAAGTTTTTTATCCATTTTGAATTAATTTTTGTATATTGTGAGAGGCAGAGGTCCTGATTTATTCTTCTGTATGTAGCTATCCAGTTTTCTCAGCACCATTTATTGAATACAGCTTCCTTTTCCCAGTGTTATTGTTGTTGTGTACTTTGTCAAAGATCAGTTGGTTCTAGGTAGATGGTTTTACTTCTGGGTTCTCTATTCTGTTCCTTTGGTTTATATCCCTACTTTTATACTGGTACAATGCTGTTTGGGTTGCTATAGCTTGTGGTATTATCTGAAGTATGGTAATGTGATATCTCCAGATTTTTTCTTTTTGCTTAAAATCAATTTGGATATTTGAACTTTTATTTTATTTGTTCCCAGTGAAGCATAGAATTATTTTTTCTAGATCTGTGAAATATAACTTTGGTATTTTGATGGGGATTGTGTTGAATCTGTAAGTCACTTTGGGCAGTATAAACATTTTAACAATGTTGATTTCACCAGTCATCTGTAATTTCTTTCATAAGTGTTTCATAGTTCTTCTTTTAGGGATCTTTCACCTTCTTGGTTAAGTATATCCCTATATATTTTACTTTCTTTGTAGCTATTGTGAAGGGTATTGAGTCTTTGACTTGACTTTCAGCTTGGCTGTTATTAATATATAGAAATGCTACTGATTTGTGTACATTGATTTTGTACCTGAGACTTTGCTGCATTTATCTATCAATTATATACCAATTACCGTACTCTTTTAACAGAGTCTTTGGGATTTTCTAGATATCATCAGTGAAAAGCCATAGTTTGGCTCCCTTTTTCATGATTTGGAAATCCTTTATTTCTTTCTCTTGTCTGACGGCTCTAGCTAAGACTTTCAGTACTACATTGAATACAAGTGGTGACAGTTGGTACCCTTGTCTTGCTCCATTTCTTAGGGGGAATGCTTTCAACATTTTCCCATTAACTATGATGTTGGCTGTGGGTTTGGCATATATGGCTTTTATAATTTTGAGAAGTGTTCCTTCTGTGCCTAGTTTGTTCAGGGTTTTTTATTATGAAAGGGTGCTAGATTTTATGAAATTCTTTTTCTGCATCTATTGAGATCCTATGGTCTTTTTTTTTTTTTTGCTTCTATTTATGTGGTAAATCAGGTTTACTGATTTGCATATGTTGAACCATACTTGCACCC
Source organism: Mirza zaza (assembly GCA_008750895.1). NCBI lineage: Eukaryota > Metazoa > Chordata > Mammalia > Primates > Cheirogaleidae > Mirza > Mirza zaza. Next base: position 7,717 of record VSMD01012888.1, read on the forward strand.
CTGGGATGAAACTCACTTGGTCATGATGAATTTTCTTTGTGATATACTGTAGAATTCAGTTTGCTAATATTCTGTTGAAGATTTTTGCATCTATATTCATAAGGGATATTGATGTCCAATTTTCATTTAGTGTTGTGTCCTTTCCTGACTTTGGCATCAAAATGATACTGGCTTCACAGAATGAATTAGAGAGAATTTCCTCTTTCTCAATGTTATGGAATAATTTCTGCAGGATGGTTCCAGTTCTTATTTGTAGATTTGGTAGAATTCAACTGTGTTTCCATCTGGGCTGTGGCTTTTTGTTGTTGTTGTTGTTGTTGTTGTTGTTGGGAGATTTTTTATTACTGCTTTAATTGCATTGCTCATTACTGGTCTGTTTAGTATTTCTATCTTTCTGATTGAGGCTTGGTAGGCTATGTTTTTCTAGGAATTTACCCATTTCCTATACATTTTCTAGTTTGTGAATGTAGAGGTTTTCATTGTATTCATGGATGATATTTTGTATTTCTGTGGTATCAGTTGTAATGTCTCCTTTTTCATTTTTATTGAGCTTATTTGGGCCTTTTCTCTTCTATTTCTTGTTAATCTGGCTAGTGGCCTATTGATTTGGCTTATCTTTTTAAAGAACCAACTTTTTCTGTAATTGATCCTTTGTATTATTTTATTTGGTTTCCATTTCATTTACTTTTGCTGTGAGCTTTACTATTTCTTTTATTCTGGTGGCTTTGGATTTGGTTTGCTCTTTCTTTTCTAGTTACTTGAGATGTGACATTAGGTTGTTAATTTGTGATCATTCTGTCTTTTTGATGTAAGCATTTAAAGCTATGAACTTTCCCCTTAGGACTGCTTTAACTGTATCCCATCAATTTTTGTAGCTTGTGTCCCCTTTGTCATTCAGTTTGAGGAATGTTTCGATTTCCATCTTAATTTCATCATTGACCTAAGGATTATTCAGCAGCAGGTTGTTTAATTTCCATGATTTTGTATAGATTTGAATGTTTCTCATGGAATTGTTATCTAGTTTTATTCCACTGTTGTCCGAGAAGATACATAGCATGATTTTAATTTTTTTGAATTTGGTGAGATACTTTTTGTGGCCTAAGATGTGAACAATCTTGGAGAATGTGCTATGCAATAATGAGAAGAGTGTATAGTCAGTAGTTTTGATAGAATATTCTGTAAATGTCTCATAGGTTCATTTGTTCTAATGTCCAATTTAATTCCAGTGTTTCTTTGTTTATTTTCTGTTGTGATGATCTGTCCAGCTCTGTCAGTGGGGTGTTGAAGTCTATGCCAATTATAATGCTACTGTTTATTTCTTTGCTTGGATCTAGTAGAATTTGCTTTATGAATCTGGGGGCTCCTTTGTTAAGCACATATATATTTAGGATTGTTATGCCTTCTTGTTGAGTTTTTCCCTTTCCCATTGTATTATGACCATCTTTGTCTTTTTTTACAATTGTTGATTTTTAAAATTTTGTTTTATTGTGGTAAAATACATGTAACATTAAATTGACCATCTTAACCATTTTTAAATACACAGTTCAGTAGCACTAAGTACATTGAACATTTTTGTGCATTCATCACCACATCCATCCACAGAATTCTTTTCATCTTGTAAAACTAAAACTATACTCATTAAACAACTCCCCATCCTCCCCATCCCCATCCTTGGCAATCACCATTCTACTTTCTGTCTCTATGCATTTAACTACCCCAGGTACCTCATAGTAGGGGAATCAAACATTGATTTAAAGTTTATTTTATCTGATATGAGAATAGCTACACCTGTTTGCTTTTGGTTTCCATTTGCGTGGAATATTTTTTTGAGACCCCTTTCCTTGAGTTAGTGTGAGTCCTTGTGAGTTAGATGTGTTTCTTGGAGAAAGCATATACTTGGGGTGTATATTTTCCATCCATTCAGCCAGTTTATATCTTATAAGTGAGGTATCAAGGCTGTTCACATTCAGTATTAATATTGATTGTAGGATACTATTCTGTTCATGTTGTATTATACCTGTTGTTTTATTTTCCCTCTTGTGCTATTGTTTTATAAGAACTGTGAACTTTAACTTTGAGGTATTATTTACACTAGTGGATATCTATTATGTTGGCCCATGTATAATGTGGTTCTGATTCTTTTCTGTAGGGCAGTTCTAATAGTGACAAATTTTCTTAGTGTTTGCTTGTCTGGAAAAGTCTTTATCTACATTATTTATGAAACTCAGTTTTGCAGTATACAAAATTCTTGGCTGACAGTTGTTCTGTTGAAGAAGACTAAAAATGGAGCAATTCTTTCTGGCTTGTAAAGTCTCCACTGAGAAACTCACTGCTGTTAGCCTGATGAGTTTTCCTTTGTAGGTTAGTCATTGCTTTCATCTTGCAACTTATAGAATTTTCTCCTTGATTTTGACTTTAGCCAAATTGATGTGTCTTGGAGTTGTCTTATTTGTTATGAATCTTCTCAGAGTTTTATTACCATCTTGTATCTGCATATATGAATCTCTGGCAATACCAGGTACATTTTCCTCAATAATTCCCTCAAATAGGTTTTTTATGCTTTTTGCTTTTTCTTCTTCTTCCTCAGGCATACCTATAATTCACATATTAGTTTGTTTCACATAATCCCATATTTCTCTGAATGAATGTTCATTTTTTTAATTTTCTTTTGTGCATCTTTGAATGACTGAGTTAGTATGAGAGCCTTGTCCTCAAGCTCAGAAATTCTTTCTTTTGTTTAGTTTAGCCTGTTATTGAAGCTTTCTGCTGTATTTTAAAATTCCCTAAATGACTCTTTCATTTTTTCTTTAAGTTCTATTATATACTTTCTTATATAAGAAAGTTGTTGTCTAGCTCTTGAGTGGCTTTTTATTGATGTTCTGAAATTATTTTTTGGCTTCATTTTGTTGTTTTTCAACTTTCTCTTCAATTCCATTCATCTTATTTGCCATCCATATTCTGAATTTCACTTTTGACATTTCAACAATGTCCTTTAGGTTGGGATCCATTGCTATAGATCCATCATGATTCCTTGGGGATTTCACATTGGTTTGTTTTTTCATGTTGCCAAAGTTCTTTTGCTGGTTTCTTCTCATCTGAACCCTCTTCTCTCAGCTCAGGGCTGATAGGTTTACAGTACGCCTGTTCTTTGATAGAAACTCTCCTACTTAGAAAAAGGAGAGGTCACTAGATGGTGCTTTTGTGTCCTACTCTGGAAGATTGACCCAGCAGGGGAGGGGTGGGCACATTGAGAGCCTATAATGCAGCTGTTCTTTTTCATCCCATTCCCCTGTGATTGTCACAGTTTAAGCCAGAGGGGGATGTTCTTCATTCGGTGTGATGGGTTTTTCTCCAGGCTGCTATTGGAAGCTCAGTTTGGAGGCTAGGCAAGACCCTTTCCACAGAGGATAGAGTTGCAGGGGATTTCTCTGCCCAGGTCTACCCATGGAAATGATAGTGGCAGCTGGGTGAGGCTATCTAGGCAGTGGTCAGGGTGTCCAGGCTGTGTGTGTTTACTCCAACCAGGTCCAAGTATGATGGCAGCTCAAGGGTGGCAGATCTCTGACACAGCATTGGACCACAGGAACAGTTCCCAACAGGTAGCCATTAGGAGTCTCAGGAGTGGGGCCAGGGGACCCAACTACAGTGGGGAGATTCGAAGCCAGGTCCTGAAACCTGGTGACAGTGCTGAAGCTTTGTAGCAGAGCCTAGGGGCCCAGAAGCAGCGATATATAACATTTTTATTCTTCTAACTTCTGGTAATTCTGCCCTCTCTTTCATGAGGTCATAGGTAAATTTATAGAAATGAGAAAGTATTAATAAAATAAATCAATCAAGAATACGTATGAAATATTTTGCTGTTTCAAAAGCCTGTTCTATATCATACTCCATTTGATTATATCAACCATATGAGATAGGTATGAATACTGATATATTAATAAATATAGATAGTATAAATTTATATATGTTTAAAAATAAAGAAAATCTAAGAAGATCTGAAAAGTTAAATGACCAATGTCATACAACTAAGCTTAAACTCATAGCTTTTGGCTCTAAACCTCATGTTTTTTTCTATCCAGAAATATTTACAACAAGTCAATAGGACGAATATAGGCACAGGCTATTTATACATGAAGATTATTTACCATAATATTGACATCTGTAATTCATATAACCTTTCAAATAATTGAAAATATATTTTGTATTTCCAATTGTGTTTTTCATTGAGTTTTGCATGCTTCATTTATCGAAAAATTGATTGGCGTTGTATGGTACTTTTTCTATGAGAAATATAGAAGTTTTCATACCTATATTGAATCCTTTATTGATCTCTACCTTTATCTTGGTTCCTATTTCCATATCTCTACTCCTCCTTGTGCCCATAAGTATACCTGCATATTCTGTAATTATATTTACTAAAAATATTGTAGAGTACCTGGTGTGGTAACTGTCTCTTTAAAATCTTAATGGGTTAGAAAGGGAAACTTTGCAAGTCATAATTTCTTTAAAATTGAGAACAATAAAGAAATGAGAGCAGTTTGGCAACAAAGTCAGAAAACCCAGGTGGTAACTGAGTCATTTTAGTAAAATTCAGTTAATGGCAATTTTTTGGAAGTGTGGTTTCCTGTAACATGGAAGTCTTAGTGGCAAATATGGTAATATGAAAGGGCAGGATGAATGCAAATGAGTGGTGAGTGGCTATGGAAAATGACACTTCTGAAATCACCACCAGCTGTTTTTAAAACGAAGGACAAATAAGGTGACTCTTTGTTTTCAAAAGCAGAATTATATGCAGTGTTTTAAAATGTGTCCAAAATAATATCCCCCACTGTTGTGTGACCTAAACCTGGGACTTCTGAAGATCATAGATTTGGGAATGTGTGGCATTGAGCCATTCCTGGATCAAAGCTTTAGTGCTAAAGAAGTTCTATGTTAAGGATAGCAAAAAAAATGAACACCAATAGCAAAAAACTAAAGAACCCATTCATTGTTCACTTTCTCAAGATGAGTACTTGAAACAAGAAATAAGAGCAATTTTTTAAAAGGTTGCCATATTTTAAAATTTGAATAAGTACTTTAATAAGCCTCAGCATAATAGCTATGGCTACCACAACAACCTGTTAAAACCAAATAGTGCAAGTACTAATATGCTGTCCTTAAAATTTATGTGGGCTATATTTTTCTTAAACCGATAGTGTTTTTATAAAGTTTATAATAAAATGTTCTTTAATCCAGTTTTATAAAGTAACAGCCCTCCCTAACCATGGCACTTTTCACTACAGATGCATGCCTAACCGGAATCTGACCCAGGAGAAATTATGTCTCTTACTTTCCTCTATCCAGTAAAGAAAACTCTGTACTTGTGAAGTGAAAAAGTAAATCTCGAAATACCCCCTGTGATTTCTGACATCTCAGCCATTTCCACACAGTAACAACTGTGCCTCATTGTCAAGTAGGACAGAACAGAGCCTGAACAATAATGAGAATTAGATCATAAATGACAGTTTTAATGGAAATTGCATTCTGTGTGCCAATCGCCACTTCCTGGATCTAGTAGAAATAGGCAGAAATATTCAAAGCTGAACTGGGTTTCTTGGAATGGAATCAAAGAAAAGTAAAATATAATGGTAGATATTTATGCTACAGTTTACAGACCAATCTGTACAGCAGCATTGTATTTCACCTGGTTTGTCGCTATAACCTTCCAACTGGTCCCTGTAAGGCTGGTGGTAGGCAACCCTCCCCTCCCTAGATCAAAAAGAAAAGGCTCACGAGACCAGACCCCCCCCAAGAACAACTGCCAGGCCCCACTGAAAACAACAACATCTGGATGTCCACCCAGATAAGAAAGTTTTCAGTTCCTGGATTCTGCAAATACCACTAGCCCCTCCTGTTTCTCAATAACTGCCAAAGGTCACAGTGAAAAATTCCCAGCTCTTCCCGCCAAAAGTCCCTGGTCTGCCTCAAACAGTATAAAAGCCCTAAGCCCCTCCAAACGGACACGAATTCTCAGGCCCCCTCTCTAGGGACCTGCGAACCTCGCCCGGTAGCACTCAATAAGGCCACATTGTTTGGCCCCACTCTCTCTCACTCTCTGTTTCTTTTGCCACTGGAAAACTTTACAGTCCCCTAGTAGTTTTTTTAGAAACATGTCATTTCATGTCATTTCTCTACTCAAAACCTTCCAATGGTTTCTCATATCTCTCATGATAAGATCTGAAGCCATCACAACCTAAAAACCCTACTGTCCCCTTAACCCTAGCTCAGCTTCCTATTGGATAGCACTTTCAACCTTTGGTCACTCTGCTTCACTCTGGCTTCCCCTTAGATCTCCTATTTCAGGGTATTTGTACTTGTTATTCCTTTTGCTTGAAATATTCTTCCCCTAGGAAACTGCATGGCTTGGAGCATCATTCTATTTCATAGCCTTTGCTCAAATGCTCTCCTTTCCCAGGCCCTCTCTACTATTTGTGAAAGGGCACACACCCCTGGACTAGCATACTCTACCAAGCCACCATTAGCCTTTTTTGTTTTATAGCCCTTATCACCAATTAACATGGTTTACCTTTATTCATTTATTTTTTAAAAACTGTCACTATTTCCCTATTGGGTGTGTAAGTTCTATAATGGCAGCCTAGTTAATAAAATCAGCAGTTATCACATGATCTCTTTTGTAAATAAGAAAAGTGAGGTTTATTGAAGGAAATAACTGGCCAAATATCACAACCATTACATAGCATAACCATAATTGAGCCCTGGATTTTGGACACTAGATCATACTAACTCTTCCCTTTAAGCTTCAGGTATTTTTCCTGGAAAGGACAAGCACTAATAAAATGCTGGAACATCTCTTTATTTCTAATGGAAATAAAGAGACTCAAGGCATCAGCAAATCAATGCAGGTGTTTCATCAGTGTTCTCTCAGGAAAGATTAGTAAGGCGGGAGAAGGAGGACCTGAAGGTCTCAGGCAGTTATTGCTGACTAGAGTCAGGATCCAGCTGACAGCCCCAGTTTGGGCACCTCCCCAGGTAGGCCTCAGTGTCCCCTACTTATGTAGAAGAGGGGAGAGGATGAAGGCTTTGCTGAATGATCCAAGGACCCTTCCAGCTCTTGTCTTTAGTTGTCAGGGGATTTAAGCTTTCAGAGACGCTTGCTAAGAGCAGCTGAAATCTATCAAAGCTATTGGAGCTGAGTAGCTCAGGTGCCTTCAGGCATTTTGGAAAGCCTTTGGGTGTGAGTTGGCTACACTAAAACTAGAGGCAGTCATGTCTTGCCATGATCAGCACGGTGTCTTAGACTCTTCCACCTGGAGTAAGGCTTGATCTTAGTGTTTCCTGGAAAACATATTTCCTGGAAAACAGAAAATATGACTTGGGGATGCTGTGATATTGCAGGGAAGTTCTTTATATCTCTACATCATCTGCCTGATTGATTTTTATTCATATCCCTCCTTTTACTGGAGTTGAGTTTCCTCTTCTTGTCATCTATTTAAATCTCAATCTTGTCCTCAGTAGTGAAAACCTCTGCAACCTTCCTCTTATAATCTATTGACTATTATTTGTAGCAGCAGAGTCCTTTCTTTAAGCTAAGCCTGAAGCAGAAAACAAGAAACAAAACAAACAAAAATGGAATTGCTCTGTTGAAGCATGTTTGCAGAGCCTATTGTCCCATCATTTAATTCTTACCATGACTTAGGTCCCACCCAGGCTCAGAGGAGGTAAAAAGAAAATTATTCAGGTCTTTCTCTTGAGTTAAAGGAACAAAAGAGATCCTCTAAGTTTGCAGGTTGTCTAGCTTGGCTTATTTGGGTAGGATATCAGGTCATGCAGAAGAAATTAACACTTTTCACAAGATCAGAGAGAGAAGAATATGATCAGTATTTCTTTTAGGAATTATATTTTTCTGTTCAGAAATGTAATATCTGTAACTTTGTATTAGTATTCTTTTATAGTTTTCCAATTTATAAAACATACAACTATAATTACAGAAACTGCACAAACAGAATGTATCGAGGAATTTCATTGCAATTCTGTATCTCTGATCAAGATTGGTAGTTGTGTAAGGCAGCTTTGATGCTATTTTATTTTGTTTGTCCTTATCTGACCTTTTAAGCTACTTAATTGTGAAATATGATTTGGTTGACCCTTCCAACATCATAACCTTTAAAACAATATATTTTCCAATTGCACATGAAAAAAACACTAACATCTTCATAATAGATAACCTCTTGAGCTATTTACCCTATTGAAATTATTTCTCCTTTCCTGGAAAAGACTCCTGAACTGACCAGAATATCCCCAGAAGCCATGTATGTCTGTTTTTCTTGTCTAACTCTCATCATAAATGATTAGTCCTTTAGCAGATATCTGATCCAAGCCAAGCAAACCAAAATTTCTCCAGGAATTTGAAATTTTAAAAAAGAGAAACACAGAGGCTAAGAGTCCTTGGATTTAAGTGATGACTGCACAACTTATTCTAAATTACCAAAGATGCCCCAGTTTCCTGTCAATATATTTCCTCTCTCTCCTCTTCCATGCCCACCACTTTTTTTGAAACAGTGATGGGGTAGTTGTTTGCAAATAAAATAAATTTCATCTATTTATGTATGTCTATCCAATAAAGATATATTCTAGTCCTCATAGTTTGAAATTCTCTCTTTTCTTCTTGACAGCAGCATTAAATTTTATTTAGAATGTATATTATTCCACTCAAACTATAACTCTCACTAGACAATCAGATGCTTTCTTTTCTCTATATAGTAGGCCAAAAAGATCATGTTCATAATAGACTGCCAATCATTGATCCTTTCATTGCATAGACTCAGTCATCAAAACACCAACAGTGCTGATTAGCCAATAGCTTCTTACTGGGACAGAGCACAGGATGGAAACATTTTCTAGCATATGGGCCTCAGTTTCTTCACCTGTGAAATGAGATGGATTCTGAAATTTAAACTTACTACTGACTGGACTTAAACTGACTATTCATAAATTCACTGAAATTTATTTTCTAAATGTAAGGATAAATGCCTTTATCCTTGCATTCCTTAGTATACAGGAGGTAGTCAGTTAATATCTATTGAATGAATTTGAACATTTAAAACAATTTGATTATTTAGATTTGTGTAATCAATTAGAATTTGCAAGTTAGACATGAATGTTGATTTTATCCTGGTAAAGCTTTCAAATTATATATGGCAAAATTGTTTTTTCATATTATTGAATGTTAGGTATGTTCTTAAGAAATACTTTCATATTGAAAAGTAAGTATTAATTTTAAGAACTAATAGAAGACGTGCTATCTACAGAAAGCAGATTGGTGGATCCCAGAGCCTGTGAGGAAGGAAGAATGAGAATAACTGTTGAATGGGTATGGAGTTTGCTTTTGGGGTGATGAATGTTTTGGAACTTGATAGAGGTGTTAGTTACACAATATTGTGAATATACTAGGTACTATTTAATTCCACCCTTGAAAATGATTAATTTTGTGCTATATGAATTTCATTTTTTTTTTTAGAAAAATACATGTTATCAGGAAATAACATGAAAAAGTTAGATGGAAGGAAAGAATCTCAGCCTTCTTAAATTTCCATTACCTGGCGATTAATGTAAGAAAGCTGCAAATATGTGCCACTCATTAAATACAATTTCTTGCTTTGCTCTTTAAAGGATAAAGATGGCTTATATAGAGAAAAAAATGGCAGATGAGATTTGAAGCAAACAGAATTAGTCTTTATCAATCATAATTATTAGCTAAGAAGATTTTCATGTCAGAATATATTGATAAATATGCTTTTGTGGGGAAAATTAACAAGATTAACTTGCTAAACTTACATTGTATAAATAGGTAAAACCAACCAACCGTATAAAAATGTTTCTGGTTATAGATGTATCTGGCTTAAATACAAAATACTTTATCTAAAACATAAAGTCCTCAAAACTAAAGTAGTCCCTGTAGTATAGTGTGATCTTTAAAACCTTCTGTGCACTGACCAATACAACACATTGTTTTAGAAAGCAAAATGACATTACTACGTGTGCTACCTTGGTGAAGGGCACCACCATCCTCTGAATACACAAACCAGGGACCTATTATTCATCTTTGACACCTCCATCTTCCTCAAGCCTTCATGTCATCTACCACCAAATCTGGTTAACTTTTCCTTATCTAGCTATCTGTATATCCGTGTGATATCCAGTTTATCTACTTCTCAATACCCTCACCCCCCAGCATTCCATTCACCTACCATAGGTCTTCACACTGTTAGAGCCTTTCACTCTTACCCAACATGCCCTATTCTCTCCCCAACCTATTGTACACACAAATTCTAGAAGATATTTAAAACATGAGAATCTGATCATGGCATTCCCTGTTTAGAGTCTTGGCTTTCCGTTGCTCCTCACATGGCTATAAGGACCTGAGAAGCTGGCCTCTGCCTGACTCTCCTTCTCTAGCCGGGCATCTGGGCCTCCAACCCCAATGTCTTTCTTTCAATTCCTCAAGTGCACCATGTGTCCAACAGTTGGGAGTTTCGCACATGTTGTTTTTGCAACCAATGCCTTTCCCTCCACCCCATTCCCTATCTTCTCTTCTTACTCTGTAATCAGATTCAAGTCAAATGACAATTAAGCACAGAAGTTTTCCCTAATAACAGATTAGACTGAGTCCCTCAAATGTTTTCATAGTACTCCTGAGTCTTTATTTATAACACTCATCACTGTTTCAAGTGACAGATTTTGTGTAAATATTTTATCTTTTACTGGACTGTAAGTTTTATGAGGCATGGGGCCATGTTTATTTTCCTCACCACTGTGTTCCAATTATAAAGAATAGATGAGTTGACAGTTGACAGTAACCAAATTAGAAAAATAATCTAGCAAAGTATCATAAGTTATTTGACAAATAACACTAAGTCTGATCATCTACTCCCAATTCTTATTGGTAAGATCATCGAATTTAGCACTGAAGTGTACTATAATTAATTAATGACTTTAGCGATACTCCTAGTTAGCATGCAAGTTCCTTAGAGAAAGTAATATGTCTAATATATCATCTGTATTCCTCTGGCACCTCACATAGTGAAGAGCTCATAGAAGGCAGTCAGTAAACACTACTTGCCTAATTGATCTATCTTTCATTTGTAGCCATGGTATTCCCCAGAACTCTAGGAACATTTAATATTTTGGTTTTGTTTTGTTTGTGAGGATAGATCTTCTTTTTATTTCAAAATGTTTATGGAGGTACAAATGTTTAGGTTACATATATTGCATTTGCACTGCCCAAGTCACAGCTATAAGCATGCCCATCCTTGACCATGCTCACCACACCCATTAGGTGTGCATTTACCCATCTCCTCCTACCCCCTCTCACGCCCTCCCACCTGCCCAATTTCCAGTGAATATTATTTCCATTTGTGCAAATGTGTGCAAATAAGTGTTGGTCAGTTAGTACCAATTTGATGGTGAGTACATGTGGCTCTTGTTTTTCCATTCTTGTGACACTTCACTTAGTAGAATGGGCTCCAGCTCTATCAAGGATAATATAAGTGATGCTAGATCACCATTGCTTTTTGTGGCTGAGTAGAACTCTATGGTATACATATATCACATTTTATTAGTTAGTGGTTAGTGCTCTGCATTGTGGTTGCAACAACATCTGTGGGAATCTGGAATTTATTGCTTTTGGTTTATTACCCCTGGAAATAGAATTTAAGGCTTGAATGAGAAACTGGGTTTTGTTCTATTCAGAAGATGTATAAAGAAAATCTTCTCTGAATTCTTGCTAGTCATTGACTTTCAAACCAGACAAGAATGGAAAAGTATGAATTTCTGTGATCCTTTATCCTCCAGCTTTCCTTCTCTTTCCACCCTCACTCTGGCAGTGTCCACAACATTTTAGAGATGAGGAGCTATAAAGCTGCCTTACCTAAAGGCATTTGCAAAGTCTCAGAGGAATGAAACAACAGGTGTTAAAGGTGAATTAACAATGATTTAGTTTTCTTAGTGTGCGCATAGACTAGAGTTCCAGTAGTAAAGCTGGAAGACAGGCCAGCCTTCCTCATGAAGGGCTTTGGATGTCAGGATAAAGTGTTCGTATACTTTAAGCAAAGTGTGCTGGTAAATAACCTGAATTTGCCTTTCAGTGCCACTCCAATAGAGCACAGAGTTGAGTAGTAGAGTGTTGAGTGCAAAGTTTAGGAGAGGAGGAAGGTCAGTACATCACCATTACTTCACTACCATGCCGTATTAAAGATGTATCGCTTTCATACAGCGTGGCGGTGTAGTTAGCCACCTTCATTCATTCAACAAATCTTTATTTGGGAACCTAAATCATGCTCCTAGGTTCCAGGGGCACTGAGTGTCTGCCTGGGGATTCAGCCACTGGATAGTCGCTAGATGGCGTTGATCCATGGCCCCTGGGTATGAGACTCTTTCAAAATCTTATCTCACGTTGAATTACATGAGAAGGTCCCAAGGAACCCACGCTTCTGCACACGTAAAGACAGCATCCCATAAAACAACACAGTACTTGGGGGCAAGAATTAGGTCTAACTTTTGAAGTTGAATGCAATGTCTTCATCTGTTGAATGATTGGGGGATTGGTGGAGCTTTCTTTTCCCAATCTGAAGATCCTAGTAAAGGAATTTAAGGCAAGTTCATTTTTCTGTGCATAAATATCAATTTACCTGATAAAGAAGAATGTGAATCTAATCAAAAGATGTTAAGAAAATATATGCAGGTGTTCCCTGACTTATGACGATGCTTTTACTTATGATTTTTTGACTTTACATTGGTGCAGAAGTTATACGTGTTCAGTTAGAAACAGTACTCCAAATTTTAAATTTTGGTCTTTTCCTGGGCTAGCAATATGTGGTATAATACTTCTCAGGATGCTGGGCAGCAGCAAGCCACAGCTTCTCAGTCATCACCGGGTTAAACAGCCAATACTCTACAATGTACTGCATTGTCAGATAATTTTGCCTAACTGTAGGCTAATGCAAGCTACATATATATAAATAGTTTATGTATCAAACTAAGGATAGCCAAAGAAAAATTCTTGATTTCTCCTCCTACAAGAAGCTCCTCCTCTAGTCTTTCTCATCTTTGTAAATGGCACTACAAAGAGACTAAAGTGAGCCTTTCAAAATACTACCTGCTTTTAAAATACTGCCCTGCTTAAAGTTCTACGATGTCTTTCCACCAGATGTAGAATAATACCTAAACTCTTTATTATAAACCAGAATTCTTATCTGATCTGGCCCTTGCTTACCTTTTTAACATCATCTAAAAACTCCCTCCTCCTGGCTCCAGCCACACTGCTGTTTTTGTAAGTCAAAGTTGTCAAGTTCATTCATACTTTAGATCTTTAGCATCAATTTCCATCCACCTGGAAAGTATTTCTTCTGATTTTCACATGACTGAATCTATCTTTGTTATTTGCATCTCAGCCTAACTTTCACCTACAGGAAGAAGCCCTTCATAGACCATCCAATTTAGGGATGTAAATAGCCAGTTTCTATTTATGAATAAAATTGAGATCCAGGAAGAGTACAAACTGATGGAGGCAGGGAAGGGTACTGTTTTAGTTAGGCATCTCCAGGAAGTCTTCTTTGAAAACGGCATGCTGAGGAAACACCAAAGAGCAAGTCATTTGGATCTGGAGTGTGAACTTTCAAGGTAAAGGGAGCAGCTATGTTAAGGCCACGCAGCCAAAGCTGGTGTATCTGAGGAGGTAAGGAGCCTGTGGTGGCTGGAGCTGAGTGAGCGAGGAGGAGAAAGGTAGGGAATGAAGTCAGACAGTCAGAAGCAGAACAGATCACAAAAGGGGCCATGGTAAGGATTTGGCGTTTTGCAGAGAGAGATAGTAAGCCCTTAGAGGGTTGTGAGGAGAGGCAATATACAATCAAGCATGCATTCTTTTTTAAAAAGATAAATAGATAAATGAACAAAAATGAAAAATAAATTAGTCCTGAAACACAGGGCTCTAAGATGTCTGCTGTAGATGTGGACAGGGAGAATCCTTTTGTAAGTATCTATCTAAAACATCAAAAAGGAACTCTGAAACTCAAATAAAGTCAAACTGATTCTTGGAAGTGCGGCAGATCACCTCATTTAAAGAGATTGCCCCTAATATTGCCAGCACCCTTTCCCGCTTTACTTTTCTTCACAACACTTATTAATATTCCACATTTTTTGTCAATTTATGTTTGTTTGTCTTCTTCCACTAGAACAGCAGCTTCTTGAAGGCAATTTTGTCCATCTTGTTTAGTGCTTTGTCTCAAGTGCTAGAACAGCGCAGGTATCAATCCATAGCTGCTGAAAGAATGAATGAATGAATGAATGGACGCAGGTAAAGTATCGCCATGGGTATCCCATTGTACATGTGGCCCCAGAGTGAGTGTCATGGCTGCCTTGTAGGGGACGCCATCTCTCCCTGTAGACTCACCTGGTACCACCACACAGCAGCTCAGAGCCCTGCAACACTAGCTTCCTCCTCCTTCCATAAAGTTCCTGTGTCTCCTTCACAGGAGTTATTCTGAAGCTTCCCTCTGAAACAAAAAGAGGTTCTTCCCTCTTTCATAGCCTGAGAAAACACATCGAGAAAACTCTCCAATGGTTGAGAGACTTGTGAAATTGATGTATAAAATAAAAATCATTGTGTACTTTGAGACCCAGGAGAATAGCACATATATATACCTTATGTTTACAATGATCAAATCCCTAAAATAATGGCAGCTTGGACAATTTTGTAAGTACCTTATTTTCTCAACACGTTTTCTGTTTATGACATTTTTTTCAGCCTGTCGACGTATGGTCAAGATTTATCTTACTGAGTAAATCATCTGCTTTTAAATGAAATACATGACACCCATAAGCAATTTCCTGCTGTGACAAGGAGAAAGATTAGAAAATGGTTATCCCTCAAAAGGACACTCATAATTATTGTTCATGTTTACTGTGGCTGAAAGGATAAGAGGGGGAAAAAATTTGTCTCCCCAGGGTGAGGGGATGTATATAAAAATAGATAACTTGAGAGGTGTATTTTGGGAACTCGGGATACATGTTTCAAATTTGTACTACCTTAAAGGTCATTTGTAAACTATGAAATCGTAGCTGCCAACAGAGATTATAGATGTCGTAGGGAGTAGTCGCACATTCATATATGGACTAAAACAAATCATTTTAAGGCTTTAAATTATACATTTTTCTTAAAGTACTATTGGCAATAGAAAAACATAAGCCAGAATTAGCAATGAAATGTAGCTTAGAATGATTAAATGCAAAATATGGCTTGTTCTGAAAGAAGAAAAATATCCTACTTACGATATTAACAGTTATATTTTGGGTAATTACAGCTGATACTTGATAAAGCTTGATATTATGAGATACCACAAGGCAAAACTTCCATTCAATTCTCATTTCCTATGACATATATTAATTTCTATATTTGGTGAAGAGCGAGAGAAGAAAAGAAGTAGACAGACAGAAAGACATACTGAGCTGATTATCCCCTGTGATTTTTTGTGCTATGGAAAGAAAATTTCAAATTGCAGATTGAGCTGGGATTATCCTAGAAGACACTTTAGTTCAGTGATTCTTAAACATGAATGTTCTTAAAAATCACAGGGGGATTTTGTGAAAATTCAAATTCTGATTCAGGGGGTCCAAGGTGTTTCTTGGTATTCTTCATTCCAACCAAGTCCCCAGGAAAAGGTGACACAGTTGGTCAGAGGACCATAATTTTCAAGTACCATGGTCTGGTCCCTCACACAATGTAAACCTATGTACAATGTGATTATTACAAAGAAAAACCTACTTCCAAAAATAAATATAACTTATTCCAAACCAAGGCAAATGCTTTTGTATCATCTACTGTTGTATATTATTTGCCTCAAAGTTTATTCTGCTTGTAAAATCAGAGAATAATCAAGGGGTGATTGCATTTGAACATAGGAGTCTTACTATACTATTATACATTCCAAAAGTTCATTCTGGGTGGTGAAATCATGTTATTGGTGAGCTATCATTAAAGTATTATCCTTATAATATATCCATAAACAAAATTATAGAATGAGTAATACAACTCAGAAAACATTTCTGAAAATTCTTACTAATATTATGTAAATTTCACACTCTGACTATCTACTCTTTTAAACTCTAGATAGTTAATTTGTATGTTTCTTTAAATATAAGTTAATGAAAAAAGTACGATTGAACAGAGTTGTTAGAAGATTATTCTCCTAGTCCAAGAGAGAGGTGGTAATGGGTTCTCCCAGATACGGGCAATGAGGAGTGGAGAAGTAGAAGGCCTGGAAGTAGAACACTTTTATAGCTTACCATAAAGTTATAAAACTATGAGATGTATATCATAATTTATACATTAAAGATAATTTAATTACTTTTTAAACATAGGCTTCAGGGATATGCTATTATAGACAATTTCACTTGCTCCTACTAGGATAGCTAGTTATTGCAATGCTATTTACTGAATAATCTATTTGTCTGCCTCTAATTTGAAATGCTATTTTTATCACATCCCTTATGACAAAAGTGTACCATATATACTGGTTTTATCTCTTGCATCTGATCCTTTCTGTAAATTTGCCCATTCTTAGACAGTACCACACTGCTTTATTACTAGATAGCACATTACTACTTTATTTCAAAATTTCCCCATGTTTGCTCTTCCAGATGAACTTTAGAATCACTTAATAAAGTTCCAAACATCTGAGTGGGATTTTGAATGGCATTACATTGAATATGTATATTAATTTAGTAGAATCAACATCTTTCTAATTGAAGTTTTCCAAATGAAGAATAGAAGATATCTCTATATTCGTTCAATTTTTCTTTTATTCTTCTTAACACAGTATGTAGTTTATGCATATGGATATTCTACATTTAAAGATTCTTTCCTTAGAAATTTATTCTTTCATTATTGTTGTAGATGGCATCTCTTTTTTTCGTTCATGTCCCTGTATCTGGTTACTATTGGCATCAAGGAAACTTTGACATTATTGTGCAACTTACTTAGATTATTTGGCAACTTAATTTACCAAGTTCTTTTAGTGCTTCTATTGGCTTTTCAATTAGTATCTTGGCATTTCTAGGCACACAACAATATCATTTACAGGCATTCATATATTTTCATTTGTTCCCCCAGTGTGCACACATTTTATTTGCTTCTTTAACTTCTAATTTCTTTGGCATTTCTATGACAATATTAAATAATACAGATGGTAGCAAGTATCTTTGTCTTTCTAATTCCTGACTTTAATAGAACACTTTTATAGCTTACCATAAAGTTATAAAACTATGAGATCTATATCATAATTTATAGATTAAAGACAATTTAATTACTTTTTAAACATAATATAGTTTTGGTATATGAGAAAGAAAAATGATATCCTTTTTTCATGATTTTTAAAAAGAAATAGGTGTTGAGTTTTAGCGAATAATTTTTAGTACCTATTGATAATATCATCTGAATTGTCTTAAAACTTCTTAATATTATTAATCTTACTAATAGATTCCAGATATTGAACTACCCCTTCATTTGAAGGATAATTCCACTAGGTCATGGTACAAAATGTTAAATATATTATTATATTATACTAACAATTGGGGGAACATTTTATATTTTTGCAGCAATATTCAGTTTTTTAAAATTTTGTGTTATCATTTTAAGATTCTAATGTATGTTGAATTCTCACTGTGAAAAATAATTTGAAAGATTTCCTTCGATCTCTGAGATCAGGCACAGTTTAAATAACAATGTTTCTATTTCTTTTGAAAAAAATACATGTTTGAAATCATTTGGATTAGAAATATTGTTCAAGATTATCTCTTGACAACATTCTCAATATATTTTACACTTATTGGACTCTAGATATCCTGGATTTCAGATATTATTAGTTGAGAAAAGTATGAGTTTTTAATTTTTACAAAATTTTTCTGGTATTTTTCATAATTTAACTTTTTGTTGTTAATTTAAAGCATTGGTTGTGTTTTCTCTCTATTTTGATTATCAAATTTATTGGTGCTGTTGCTGTTGCTGTTTTCCAAGAACCACACCTGGAGAATTTGTAATTGATTCAACCCTTTTCTCCCTTGTTCCAAATTCATTAATATTTTTATTAAATCATTCCTGTTGCTTTTCTCACATATATTTGGTGATCTTTCATAGTTTTTTGGGTTGGAGGCTTAGTTAACTGATTTTCATTCTTTCATATTTTGTAGTGAAGCTATTTAAGATAATACATTCTACTCTTGTGTACATTCTGTTTTCATCTCCTACTATCCTTTTGTCTGTTTTTGACTCATGGAGAATTAGTCATACTTTAACTAGGTTTATGTGTGACTCATGCACATAGCATGCATTGTAGTTGGGTTTTGTTTCTTTAATAGAGCTGAAATCCTATTTTTTACATTTAATTGTGGTTTTATGTTATTTTCTAATCAACATCTTTTGCAATTATGCTTGGTTTTATTTCCCTCATTTTTCAATTCTTTTTGCTTGTTTGTTTTCGTATTTCCTTTGATCCTTGTATAATCTATCATTTGCTATATGGTCTATGTGCTTTTCCTTAGATAATTTATAAGGAATACAACCTCTTTTAAATTGTATCAATGAATAGCTAAAGACTTCATAAGACTAATCAGAATTAGTATATAATCTGAGGGCTTTGGTGGACATTACTAGGTTCACCAATGAACAGTTCTCCTTTCCTTCCCTGTATAAATGAAGCTGTATTTCCTCAAGACCCTATAGTGAGGTGGGGCCCCACACTAGTCCTGGCCAATGAAATGTAAGTAAAATTGACTGTGCCATTGTAGGTGAAAGCACTGAAAAGTCTCTGAGCCACTCTCCATCCTCTCTTTCCCTCTCATGCAGCACCTGCCAGATTCCAGGAGCCAGAGAGTTCAGTCACCCTGGGACCTTTTACTGCCTGCAGAGCAAAGCTCTGGCCACCAACCTGCCAGTGCATGTGAATGAGTAAGAAATAAACCTTGGCTCTGTTAAGCCACAGGCATTTCAGAGTTAAACTGTTGCCACAGCAAATCTGAATCTATCCTGACTGATGCAAGGAGAAAAGAGACTATAAACACGTACGATGTAACCTAAAATTAACACTAAAATAGTTGGCCTTGGCTGAAAATAAGCCTTTTGCTTACAGGAAAAACAGTTTAGTGGCAACAGCATAGACTTCTAAATCAATCTGGAGGTTGATTCACGAACTGTATGATTTTGGCTAGTTTCGTAACCTCTGAATGTTATGCTATTCTTGTGTGTAAAATCGGATTAATGACTATGTTGGGGAATTTATCTGAGTATTATCAAACAAAAATAATATTTGTTAAGTACCTGGGGTCTAATTAGTTCTAGTCCCAATGAAAGTAGATATAATAATTATTACTGAATTTCTGGTGTTTATTCAAAGTATATTACAAAAGAAAGCATTTTAAAATTTTCTGCTGATAAAAATCTTACTAATATCAATGGAATTTATTAGATAAAGTCAATACAACTACTGGTAGAATTCTCATTATTAATAATTACATTCCATGTACACAAAAAGATCCAAAACCCTTGAGATTTTTCAAAGAGAAAATATTCTCATATATAGAAATCATTAAATTTCTTTATGGACATAATTGGAAATTAAAATTTGAGTTCTTTATATTGTAAAGTTTATACCAAAGTATTTTCTCACCAAATGAATATATATGTGATAAATATAAAATGTGGAGCTTATTTTACAGTAGAGAACTAGAAACTTCTTTCTCCAAAATATCAAAAAACCTAATGAATACATTAAAAGACAAAAAAGTGCTTTGATATTCCTGGCTAGTTGAATATCTTTATTGTTTTGTTTATCATTATTTTTTTATTCCTGAGAGTTATATTTTATTTTTAGTCACAATTAGGAGGCAATTTAGTTGATTTTTATTTGTTTAGTAATTAGGAATATGTGTGTATACATATATGTATTTGCATATGTGTGTGTGTATATATGTATGTATGTATACACCAAGACTTTTTTTCTTACATGATTGACAGGGAAATCTTTAAAACATGCTTATCTACAGCTGTGCTTTTTTTCTTTTCAAACAGGTTTTTTTTTAGTTTGACAAATAACATAATTTAGACATATTCTGAAAAAGACATGTTAGCTCATGTATTCACCCACAGTAGAGTTTGGAAAATTGAAGTGTTTCTCTTCTGGAAAAACTAATAAAATGAACTCGATGCTTTAAATGTTTTTGGAGCAAAAGCTAAAACCGCTGAAGATAGACTTCAAAAATAGAAGGGAAAAAGAAGGGGAAAATACAAAGGTAATAAAGGTAACCTGTTTATCCTGAGATATCAGATGCTATTATCACATCAAGTTGAATTTTCTTTCCATTTCTAAAATATGTTCCAGAAATAGATCAAGGGGAATAAAAAAGTACACACATGACAAAAAAAAATGCAATTATGACTATGGCAACAGGACAAAAACATTTTGCCAAGGAAATGTTGTTTTTTTTTTTTTTTTCTCAGATATACAAGTTTAGAGGATGCACTCCAGATGGCAAATCCATGGTTTATGTGGGTGATTTTATCTTTACTACCCAAAAGAATCTTGCAGGCTGTAGTTCCGAAACTTACATCTGCTATGAATGAAAGTGATAAGGATTTGAAGTTGTAGCTCTTTGGCTACCACTTCTCACCTGGTTGCCTGCCTCTGGCAATAACTAACAACAAATATATTTCTTACCTATGAGAAGGCAGTTCTTTGTCAAGAGTTTGAAAGTGATAGTTAAATTTGAACTTCCATGTTACACTTCCTAACAGTAGCATTGGTAATGGATTTCATAAGGGGGTAGAAAATGCACATTAGTAATGGCTGTTCATAGAGGTAGAAAATATACAAAAACAACCTGAATAGAGACATCTCCTGGAGATGAGATATGGGTCTATTTGTTTATTTGCTTATTTTAATGTAGTACACAAAAGACAAATTCCTCTGGCAGATTTTTGGTGTGGGTAGTCACATTTTGAGGCAGTTTCTAGAGGCTTTATAGAATAAGGAAAAAAGCTGTGGGCTCTAGAATAAACAGATAAGAGAATTGACTCTCATTCCTAGAACTTGTGAGCTCTGTGGCAATGAGAAAGTTACTTGGCCTGTTTGAGTCTCAGTATTCTTATCTATAAAATGGAGATAATAATTAACTTGCAAGGTTGTTGTGAACATCAGAGCTAATAAACATCTAGCTCTGAGTACCTAGAAGATATTCAATAATGAGAGCCATATTAATATTTACTTTTATAATTTCAAAACTTCCTATGGACCATACTAATCAAAGGTAGGTATGCTTAGGCTTTTGATGTAGTTATGTAAAAACTGAATTTCTCTTCCCTTTCGCCTTCATTCTTTCCTTTCTTCTTTCTCTCTCCCTTTTCTTTCCACATATCACCTTTTAATTCAATTGACTCTCCTTAGCATTTTTTGGGCCTATTCAGTCCCATTGCTAATAGTAAATGACAATGAATGTTGAGATTTCCAAGCCACCATAACCAGGTCATCTTCCTGCTTATTTCTCTAGTTTCATATCTTTTGACATAAATAGGAAGAAAAATTATAGCTGTGAGGTTTTTCAGAAAACATACCATTTGTTTTACTTAGAGATTTATCCCTGGAACAAGTTGAGCTTCCAAACAATAAAACTGCCATGTACAAGATTTCTTTAAAAGAAATTCTGCTTGAAGATGTATTGGGAACTAGAATATTAGAAGTAAGTGACAGGTTTCTGATAGCAAAAGCAAATATTCCTTTCAATAAAGAGAAATAAAATAAATTTCCTAAGCAAATTTCATTGTCAGTGCATTTAGGGCAATATTGAACTATGTCTCAATGGGGTTTCTCTATGAGCACAATCTGGCACTCAGCTGCAGAATCATATTTTGTAAACTAGAGAACTGGAAATGTGCTTAGGGAGCTGCTGGGCTTTCCCCAGAAATACTAGTGGTTTCAAGGAGAGTACTGAGCAAGTCGTTTAGCCCCTCCTTGAATGTCTATTTTCTTATTCTTAACCACTTCGATATGGCACTCACTGGGTCCCGAAACCTTGCCCACAGCTGGCACTCATAGTCCACATGATAGCTTGTGCTGTGCATTGACGACGAATCCGTTTTGCTCTTGTGTGATGAGGAAAGCTTTAAAGCACTGAAAGCTTGTTTTACTTTACAGGCAGCTTCACTTGTAATGTAAATCAGACTAGGTAACATATACAAATATGTTTTCATTATGTTATTTTTAAATGTTCACAATTTTATTTTTATAAATGAAAAATTAGAAAAGTCATATCATGGCTGTCAGCTAGTCACTGTTCACGTTCATCTGTGGCTGTTGACTACAGTTGACGGTGGTCCCAAAGTGGTTAAGTATAGAATTTTCAGTATAGAATTTTCAGTATAGAATTTTCCTTCTTTTTAGGAACAGGAGATCTTCATATCTTTTAGCTCTTTTGGAGCTAAACCCAAAGGTAAAGGCACCTGAGAATATGATGCTTGGGAGACACTTAGGATAAGGTCCAGATTCTTTAACCTAGTCACCAGAGTCTTGCCTCCCTGCCAGTCCCATTTCAAATACTCTTCCAACCATGTGTATCCCTAGTGTTGAGACTTGCCCACCAGTAATTTTTTCATAAACTCCACCCTTTGTTTGAAACACTCTCCCCAACTGGTAACCCAACTAGTCATTTATTCATTACTTGAATAATTATTCATGTTCCTGGTGTGGACTGGGGCTGAAGATATACTGATTGAAAGACAAAGTCCTTGCCTTTTATATTTTAATAAGGGGACCTAAACAAAAAACAAGCTTACAAACAGAAAAATGAAGGTGATAGTGAGATGTATGAAGAAAATGCATATTCCTCAGATCTCCACTGAGACATGACCATTCTCTACTCATGACATAAATTAGGAAAGCCTCTTTAGTCTTTCGTTACACTTTTTTTATTCTTTGTATTTTCCTTACTTTTATGTCTCCAGCATTTATCATGGTGCCTGCTATATAGTAGACAGCAGTGATATGTTTGTCAAATAGATTAATAAATTATGGTTTGAAGATATGATACAAATCAAAATTGTCTAGTATTTGTTGCTTGATTTTTATAGGTAAGAAACATGTCTTTACAATGATGAGTGCCTAATTCATTCTTTTACTATTATTCTAAAAAGGTAATACACAAGCGGTCTTAAAGAATGAAGGGGAATTCAAAGCTGAACAAGAGCCACTGGAGAGGGGAAGCCAGGTAGTGAAAAAGCATGTTCAAAGATATATTCAGGGAACCGATGGGGAAATTTCAATTAACCAGGCAGTGCTTGGGAAGTGTGAGGGTGAGGTTTGGAAGCAAATTCAATTACAAGTTAATATTGAGCTCTTCCTAATAAGTTAAATGTTGAGGTTTGGAAATTACTTATTTAAAGGATCCTTTGACCACACGCATTTTCATTTGAAAAGGATTGTAAATTCTTCCTATCATCTCTATTTTTATAGTGGAAATGGGTTAAAAACACACACACAAGAAAAAGGCACATGGCTAGGAACACTCATTATGATTCAAAAACATGAACTAGAAAGTACAGTGTCTTTCTGCTTTGAGAACAGACAACAGTATCATTTTTATAAATGAAAGTAGAGATAGAGTCACTGTAATACATATTTCTGCAATAACAAACCAGAGAAACTTAGAGACAAATAAATACTTGTTGCCAGGGTAATACTTTCTCCTGAGTAAAAGACATGCATTAACTCTCACAATAGAGTCATCTAATAAATGATTCATCCAGACACTAATATTTAATCAGTTCATACCTTTAATTGCTCTAAGAACCTTTTAAACACTGTAGCACATTTAAACATATTCACTATTATTCCTTGTTCAAGGTTAATTCCTTAATCAAACTTGTTTTAAAATGAATAAATGACACAAAAGGAAGGAATATTATCAATCGCTTCGTACTAAATGCAATGTTGTAATTATTTTCTTTAGATAAGTAAATTTTTACCTGTAATGTTTTACCTAATAATTTTTCTCACAATTTTAAATGTTAATAAAAACTATGTGAAGCCATACAGTTTGCTCTGCTGTTGTTACTTATTAAATAGATTTCAATTTTTCTGTAGAGCTGTTTTTTAATTTTTTATGGCACTGCACTGTTTAAACTACTTAGTTTCATAATATAAGTTATCAATAATATATTTTCTACATTCAGCGAAAGAAAATGTGATGACAGATTAAGAAATATTAATG